>NIVC01002477.1:0-83874 GCA_002269645.1 Macrostomum lignano | reverse complement strand
CATCGTCTGATTCGACTTTCGGCCTCTGACCTGTCTATGTTGTCATGGAACCAGACGCAAAATTCAACCCGGATAAGTCATCTTCAGCTGTTCTGTTTGAAACGAAACTCGCCCTGGCAGAGGTTGCTTGAGACGTCGAGCATTCGTCGCTCATAAATAACAAATCGGATTCGGTCAGCACAGCAACGTAGGGCTCCCAGGTATTGCTAACGGGATTTTGCACCTGCACTCGACCGGTGTGCACTGGCGGTGCGTCGGCAGCTTGATTTGTTGAGACCGCGGAGATACCTGAGCTGGTGGCAGCAGCGGCTGCGGCCGCGGCCACCGCCGCAGTGACCGTTGGATTGTTTGGTGTGCTAATTTTTAGACTGCTCTTGAGCTTATCGTGCTTAATTAGTACTCGATACTTTAGCTCGGACGGACTGGGAAGCTGCTGCCGATAGTGACCTTGCGCTGACGCAACAGGAGCCGTCAGTAAGTTCTGGCCGAACACCTTGATCAGCAGGTCAGCGGTGCGAGCTTGCTGCTGCAGGCTGCAGTGATCTTCGAGCGATAGAATTAGCGGCGTTTCCGTGCGTTTAAATGCGTGCTCGCGGATAGCTAGTAGAACTGGTTCGAGATCGATTTTGCTGGTCAGCGTGTGGCCATGGTAGATCACTGGTGTGTCCTTCGGGCCGTCCCACAGGTCCACTAGCAAATTGAGCGAGGTGAAAGCAGAACTTGATTGTGAATAATAATAGAAGGGTAAAAAATTCATCGGAGGCTCGCTTTCGTTTGTAACCCTCATTTACGTTTTGTTTTACAGATTTGTCTGTATTTTTCCTAGATTAAAGAGTTTTACCTTGTCAAATCTACCTAAGCTATAATTTTAAACCGGGGAACCAAGCAAAATTAAAGATAAATAATTTAGTTTGCTGTGACTCTCAAAACATCGCACTTTTTGGGAATCCTTCTTTCGTCACTTCCTAGATCAGTCGTATGATTAAAGAGTTCTAAGTCCTCTTAGTATTTGTCAATCCATAGCTAAGCCTGGACACTTACACTCGACACAGCGACAGCCCTGTCTCAGAGCGCTGACGTAGCACTGAACGCTGGAGTCGGAGCGGAGCTGGTCGCCAGTTAAATAAGTATTATGAGAAGTTGATATGAAATACGCGGATAGAGGCAGGTCCATGTTGTGATAGACGCGTTGGGTTCGACTCTCGTCAGTAACGCTGTTGGCCTTGCAGAATAGCATGTCGAGGAACTGAAAGTTCAATATTTTTTTAAGTTTCTAATCTTTGGAAGCTCTTGTTAAAGTAGCTTTCTGCATCACTGTTCTGACGCGTAAAGTTACTAGGTTTATAGTAACTAAGTTACTAGTTACTATAAAATTTTTTATAGGCTTTTCATAGGGTCGGGGAACACCTTATCTGACGTCCCGCAACCAGCGCAAAGGAACTTCTGCTCATTCTTCTGACTCCTGTACGCAGCACTCATACGCACGCTCTCATAGGGTGTACATACAGTGACCCTGATTTTTTAATCGTCAAGCATGTATATTGTCGGCTGATTTTCCATGCAAGAATTGCATTCTTGCACTCTTTTGCGTACAGGAATGCATGTCTATGGTAAAATCTCACTAAAAAGCGTTAGGCGCAGAAATGCATTCCTGCACGGTTTTGTGCATTCCTGCACGATGAATCATCCGACAATGAAATAATCTATGGCCAAATCTCCACTGTTTTACACATGGACTTCGTGCAGGAATGACACTCTCCGTTCCTCCACGCAAACAATTTATTTATATGTATTTCCCTCTCTCTTTCCTCCCTCCACACTTTATTCTTAATATGAATTTTGTCTATGGTTAGAATGTGAATAGGCTCTGCCCCCGCACCCCCGCTAGCAGCCGCTGTCGAATAGATGGAATACTCTCCAAAAATAATCAGTGAAGGGGGAGAATGGCTCTAATAAGAATGTTCAGACTAGCTCGCACATATTTTGTCTATGGTTCAAGTCTAACTCCACACCCCCCAGCTCCACCCTTGTCTACTTTAGCCACACATGTTGGATCAAATAAGAATGGGAATCAAGCACTTTGACTTGTGCGTCAGCGTGCTAGATTCCTCCACTCTCTGTGCTTTTGAGATTGGCCCTCATGTCCGTGAAACGCGTTTTATTCTGCCCCTGCTTTTTTTCACAGAAATCAGCATAAAAATTCAACATCTAAGATTTTTGGACCTTAGCGGTTGAAAAAATGAAGATGGACGGATTAAAGCTGCCCTTCAGTTTTCTCGCATATTTTATTAAAGAATAGTTTAAAAGAAATTGCTCACTGGCGCATAAAGCGATCTAATATTTTCTTTTTTTCAGAAACATAAACCGATCTTTTTAACAAATATGTATAAAATTAAAGTTTCGACAGCTCAGAAGCTTAGGTTATTGCGCCACCGTATCTGCATTTACTCTAATCCGTTTTCGGTAACCACTAGTTTACAAGACTAATGGAATAAGAGAGGTGTAAACTTTGATCAGTCTGATTTGATTTCTGAGAAAAATCTTATCAATTCAGTTTATATTACCGCGGAAAAGATTATCGATCCATCGCAGCCAAAAGTGATTCCGCTTGATGCCTGCAGTTTGGCTATGGAATCTGGCTGCTCCTGAAAGTTGAAATGCAACACTTTCAATGCGAACTCTAGTACTAAAATGCATAAAAGTGCACAGAATTTTGCACTCACTCCTTGACACTGCCATGCGAACTGCTCCAAGTCAAACGCTGTCACTTTAGAAGTGAAATGCTTCACTCTGAAGAATAGCAATGCACATAGTTAACCACTGGGATTTGAAGGCACAATTTTATTTCCAAACAGACTACTTAAAAGGCTCACAAACCTTGGGAAATGTTTCAAAAATACTTCCTCCAATCCTTTCTAAAAAGAGAACAGGGAGTTCTTCGCGTGAATTACTTTGTTTTACTTTAACGCATTTTCAAATTGACGCACTTATTAATAATTAATACCGCAATGGAAAAATTAAATCACAACTTCATTAAGCTTAATCTAGATCCAGAGGCAGCGATTGTTGCAACTTTTAAAATAATTTCTCGATAATTGTTTATCATAAAAATCGGCTTTCATTTACTTTTTTTACCAAAAATTAAAATGCACTATAAAAATTAATTTTCTATAACTAAACTTTCAACAATAATATGATACGGGTTCGTAAGGTATGCAGAAATATTTTACTCGATAATTTTCGACCAAATCCTCCTGAAAATAATTAATGCGGTGGATGGTGACTTTTGACTAGTGCATGTCATATTGTCCAGCAGCTGTGTAATTCAGTGCATGTCATATTGTCCAGCAGCTGTGTAATCTAGTGCATGTCATATTGTCCAGCAGTTGTGTAATTTAGTGCATGTCACATTGTCCAGCAGCTGTGTAATCTAGTGCATGTCATATTGTCCAGCAGTTGTGTAATTTAGTGCATGTCATATTGTCCAGCAGTTGTGTAATCTAGTGCATGTCATATTGTCCAGCAGTTGTGTAATTTAGTGCATGTCACATTGTCCAGCAGCTGTGTAATCTAGTGCATGTCATATTGTCCAGCAGTTGTGTAATTTAGTGCATGTCACATTGTCCAGCAGCTGTGTAATCTAGTGCATGTCATATTGTTCAGCAGCTGTGTAATCTAGTGCATGTCATATTGTCCAGCAGTTGTGTAATTTAGTGCATGTCATATTGTCCAGCAGCTGTGTAATTTAGTGCATGTCATATTGTCCAGCAGTTGTGTATTGTAACGTTCTAGTAGGTACTCGAAATAAAATCTGTTCTTCCGCCTAAGCTGGATAGCTATAATACTGACTGGCAAAAATCCGGTTGAATTAAAACACAAAAAGCACACACAATAAGGATAATAGCTTTCAAGTAGTGGGAGCTTCCGAAACTCCTATGTGATTACAATCCGGTTAGTTTTTGGGCCGCTTGTTAAACAAAAGTACACAAATTTCTATCTAAATCAGTAGTTTTATTGCGGAGATCAATAAATTATGCATTCTCGCAATGTTATCCGTACCTGAGACGACCACAAGCACAGCTGCAAGGTCCTAGCGAATGTCTCGAAGCTGCCCTGACTGCGCCGACAAGATGGCAAATATTCGTCCAGCAGCTTTGTCAGTCGGCTGGGCTTGAACGCTGCATTCATGTTGCCAGCCAGCCAGTCTCGAATCTCCTTCTCTGAGACTGACAGATTCCAGGCTGGGTCCATCTCTTCCGGTTGCAGGCTGAACTCCGTGTAGAACTGGCTGCGTGAGTGGGGTGTGGATAGATAGATAGATAGATAGATAGATAGTAGATAGCGAGAAAGAGCGAGCGAAGCGAGCTCTTTCGAGCTTGCTTGCCGCAGCCAATCAAGCTGAAAGCACGCACACAAGATCACCGGAAACGATTAAGGCAGCTGGAAAGCCAATGGGCGCGGTAAGCGCTTTTATCCAGAGGAACTACCTGCTGGAACCAGCCATGCCGAACGAAAATCAGACTACTCAAGTAGTGCAAAAGAGTACGTGCAACTACCGAGAAATCTAATTTTCGTAACCGATAGATAGATAGATAGATAGATAGATAGATAGATAGATAGATAGATAGATAGATAGATAGATAGATAGATAGATAGATAGATAGATAGATAGATAGATAGATAGATAGATAGATAGATAGATAGATAGATAGATAGATAGATAGATAGATAGATAGATAGATAGATAGATAGATAGATAGATAGATAGATAGATAGATAGATAGATAGATAGATAGATAAGATTGATTGATAGATAGATAGATAGATATCTACCTGTAAGTGCTTCCAACGCTTGCCAAGCGGTAGAACTCGCGCCAGAGAAATCTGTGGAATTGGTCGCAAATTCGCATTAGTCAATACATATTCAATAAAATATTCAGCCAGTTTTAAAAGGAAATTCTTCTTCTACAGCTCACAGCTCAATTAAACCCTCGCTGGGCAGTTCTTCGAGCTTTTTCACATAAATTAGCAGTCCCATGTGCCAATAGTCCATGTTGTCTGAGTCTGGAAATTGTGCAGGTATTGTTTTTATAAAGTCAATTGATACAGCTAAATATATCACCACAAGGATGCTTCTTCAGTGTCACTGTGCACTATGACCAGTTTCAAGCCATCCTTGTATATCCATCCAAGCAAGCTTTACCTAGCAACAGGAGCCAATTAGGCACGAATCCGCCTTTGAAGCGAATTAGCAGCCTGTGCGGATATAAGCCCAGCGAGGTGAGCTCCGAATTCAGGTCAGACAGGTCCACCGGCAGAGAGCCGTACGGCAGCAGCGAGATCTGTTTCACATTTAGCAGGTCCAGGATTGGTTCGCTTCTCTCGTCTGGCTGTTGCGTTTTCTTCGCAACGAGTTCGCCAGTGGCCGAGCGAAGTCCGACGTAGCGGCGTTCGATTTTTGAACGACATCGGCTGCTCACGCAGCACAAAGGCCAGCCGCTCTGCAGAGGTTTGGCGTTAGTTGGCGATAGATAAGCCAATTCATTGTAGGGGTCCTCGCCTGGCTCCATCCTGCGGTACTGCACAAACTCGAGAAATTACATTGACGCTTAACTGAAGTTCAACAACAGTGAATGTCAGTTGACCAGTTTTTACATTTTGAACCACACAGGCGAAACTGCCGGGGCTTATCAGCATGCCGGTGGGTGGGGGTCGCAGGGGTTGAAAGCCTTCGTACACCTGAAGTGACGTACTGACAGCATTTCCTTCGTTAGGCCCAAACACTGTGTAGCAGGCTGCATTAGATTTCGCTAACGTGCAGTCGCTAAGTATAGGAGGGGGGAGGGGCTGAACGGATCACGAAATGGAGAGAAAGGGTAGGACAGAAAAGTGAAAGCATTTCGTCGCTGTGCGAATCGTGCGGATTTCGTCGATTACCTTCTGCATCTCGTTGTAACCATAGCTAAAATATGATTTGCTCTGTAATACTTTCCGGTTTAGCAAAACAAGCAGACCGTGTGGCACTTCCTGTCATGCTTCGTCATTACAAAGCTATAAAAATTATAATCACATTTTTAGACCTGGTGCGTCTGAAAGTACTTTGGATTTAGTTTGAAATTACGCTCGTATTTGCCTTTTTTATAGCTTTGCTCCGGAAAAATATAAAATGCTTTTTGTGTTCGCGCTGTATGTCGATACGCATCAACTTCAAAGAGATAAACAATTTATGCTGAACAGTTTCGCATTGCTATCTTGTGCAGCAGTACCCGGACAATGTATTCCAGTAGTGGGTTGAGGTGGCTTTTTGTAAGCTAGAAAAATGTCGTATGACCCCTCATGTTGGAATCCAAGAGCTCAATCAGGATCCGAGGGTCTTGGTGAAATGTGCAGTGTGGTTTTTAGTTGTATCTTGTAGCCTCACGAACGCTAAATGATAGAATCCCTGCAAAATTGCTTCGACAAGGAAAACTATTTTTAAAACTCCGAATAGCCACAAGTAAGGCCTTCTTTAATACTAGAGCTTTAGCCCACAGACACTGCGCTTTCGTATTATAAAAGCAGTCTTATTCCATTTTTTAAGAATGGCTCAATGCCTTAAACAGAGCGAGAAACTTGCTCTCGTTAGGCCTAAAAGTACATCGATTCCAGCTCTGTGAAGAGCCTAGGCACCTTTATTTTCCTCACATTGTCATAAATATAAAAGTAGGAAGAACGGCTCTAAAAACAAGCGTCCTATGCACGAGGATTCGAACATGGCTAGCAACTATCAGAAGCTCGAACACGTGCGGGCTCGCTACTCCAGGCTTCAGCACCAGCGCCAGCACGTCGAGGAGCAGCAAATGCATGCTCAGCAGCAGAAGCAGCAAAAACAGCAGCAGCAGCAGCAACAACAGCAACAACAACAACAACAACAACAACAACAACATCAGCAGCAACACCAGCAACTCAGTCGCAGTCGCGATCGCCGGTACCTTCTGCCTCCGCCACCGATCCGCAATCCTCTACTGGCTTCTCAGGACGTTGATCATTCTTTGCGACGCTTGCAAAGGCAGCAGCACCAGTTCCAAGGCGCACATCTGCAGCAGAAGGAGCCGCAGCAGCCTCAGAATGAAGCTCAGCAGCCTGAGAGAGAACCTCAGCAGCCTCAAAAGGCAGCTCAGCAGCCTCAGACTCAGAAAGAGCCGCAGCAGCCCCAGAGTTCAGAGATGTTGCAGCGGTTTCTCGCCAGTCTCCCGTCGACGCCGCCACCGCCTCTCAGACGGTCGCGCTCGCCGGCGCCCTGGTCGCAACGCCATCTCGCAACAAAGCTCGTCTCGCTGTCGCGGGCATCCCTCCTGGCTTTCCCTCCGACCACCAACACGGAGGCGGCGGCGCCCCCAGCCGACCAGGCCGCCTCACCCGACGTGGCGACGGATGCCGAGGCCAACTCGAGCAGCCTTGTGAGCTCCTCGTTCGACGCCGTGACCACGCTCGACGAGCCGACCGCGACCCGGCCAACGCCAGCTCCGCCTCCTGACCCGTCGCCGTCGCCTCGGCAGCACCGCCAGCAGCAGCCGTCGCTGCGCCGGTCTCGTCACACCGCGCGGATTCGCAGCTCCTCGCTGGAGATCCGCTCGATGCCGAGCTCGCCGTGGCGGGAGCAGCAGCGCCAGCCGCAGCTCAGAGACAACCTCACAGCGCCGCCGGTGCCGAAGCCGAGGTCGCGAAACCGCGCAGCCGACGGGCCGAGTCATCGCGGCCGGTCCAACTCGAACAGCCGGCAGCCGGTCGAGCAGCAGACTCCAGTCTGCCAGGTGTTCCGCGTGACAGACGCGTCTGACGTTTTCAGCTCTCTCGTGACCAGGGAGGATCGCCGGCTGTTGAAAGTCCTCAGCCACTTCAGCTGCCAGGCCGAGGTTCTGGAGACGCTGAAGCTGCCTCGGCGGTGTCGCGGGGCGATCGTCAGCATCAGCGGGCCAGACTGGCGGCGGCTGAGCTGGTGCGTTGACAGACTTCAGAGCCTCTTTCCCGAGTGGGAGCTCAAGTTTCAAATGCGCAGCTGCGGGGTCAGGTGAGAGGGAATTACTGAGCGATTGGTGATTTTGTTATGCGTCGATCAGTTGTTGGTTCAATCAACAATAAAAAGTCTGTACGAAGCCTTGAAAGGTCAGGAATTCCGATGCATATAAAATAGTGTTAGGGTAGACCAGTTTAGTCGCAAAATCTTGATCTCAAATCGTGAACCTTCAGCCTTTAATGAAATAGTGAAAGGTTTGTGACAGGCTACTATAAGTAGCTTCATTTCAATTTTATGCTTGCATTGAAGGATTTATCGAACATGAATAAAAATAGAAACAGTTTCTGAGCAAACAAGATAAGGAGTCTACAGTTAGCCGAATGAGTACTTATAGCATTGATTCCTGAGTTTTCATGCCGGTTTCCCGATTCGCTGAGCTTGCATTTTAAGAAACGATATTTGTCGCATGTATCACAGCCGTTTAGGACGCTACTGCATGCCTTTTGTGATGCGCAACTCACATGTTGCACTTTGAAAGATTTTAAGGGATTCTTCTTATCCATCACATCGCATATAGTCGTCTTTTTCAATGTCGTTTTTGTTAGCGTCCTCTTCATTTACTGCCTTCTAGCAATTAATTTGATTAGTAGATTTCGCAGTTCAATATACTTATGTCTTTAACAGTTTCCTTATAATCTTGCTTTCTTCAAGTAAGGATTTTGTGCTTGCCCGTAGACTGTATATTCCGCTTCTTCTATTCAATTTATACTCGTAGGTAGGAAAATCTGCAGTAGAATCTCACGTTATCCTGTTTTTTTTGCTTCTGTATCCTTAGACCTAGGAGAACTTATAAGGAATCGTTTGCTGTACAAAGAACTGCCAAAGCTGTATTGTTTTCTTTTCTTAAGCAAGTTCGCGATGTTGCATGAAAATATTTTTTCAAGAGCTTAGAAGGCAATGAATTAACAAAATATACTTATACGAAGAGTCGCATGCGCGAGTAGCCCACTGGAGTTACTTTCAGCGTATTATTATTTGATCTTTGTACGAGCGTACCCGTCTTTTTATGGAAAAAATGTATAGCGGATTACCTTCACATCTAAATATGGCGGTGGCAGAGTGCTTCTGATTTAGATAAAGGTAACTTTTGAAAAAAACGATTAAGCTTAAGAAAGCAAAAAACAACGATTTTTGAAATTTTCTTTGTGTGTGTGTGCGTATGTGTGTGTGTAACCAGACAGAGAAGAGATTGTAGGGTCGAGCTTGGCCGCATAAGGTCGCCAGAGGCTTGCAGTGACCTGCGAGCGTAGCTGAGCCTGAGTGATTCTTTGACGTCGGCAAAGTTGCTCGGTGGATGTCCATATCGGGAGGGATGGTTCCCAGCCCAGGACAGGGTTGAAGAAGAGCTCATTGTGTTTATAAATGATGGCAGAATGAATTATAGTGTGAAAAGCACGAAGGAAAGACCAATAACTCGTTGAAAGTTGCAGAGATCGCCACAGATGGTGGCATTCCGCATGCAGGTGCTCGACTGGAGAGCAGCTGCGGCATTCGGTGACAATGCGCAGAGCGGCATTCTGCAAGCGTTGTAAGATTGACCAAGAACAGGATTTTGGTGCTGATTATTTTGTTGCTCTAGTCAGTTAGGTTCGAAGACGAATCTTTTTGATTTTAGGATGTTGGCGTTAAATCGGAGGTGAACGTTTATTCAGAACCGGTGAAGATGCCTTGTGTTCGGGAGAGGAGCTAGTGAAAATTATCGTAGCCGTCGATTTACCTACAGCGAGTCGAGGTAACGGCTGCACGAGAGTGAGCGGCAGGTTGATTGATGGCCAGTTATCCAGTTGAGCTGTTGTGCTTTTGAGTTGTTGAGTCCAATTTTCGAGCGTTGATTGGCTGCGGGTTGATTGTCACCTTGATTTTCGGCTCTGAGCTCAGCCCTCACTACAAAAACTAACTGATGCCTCCAGATTGCAGCAATTTTATTCAATGGGTTGCTTTGAAGCAAGGACGCTGCTATTAAATGTTTCTCCATAGCTACCTATTTGTCACTCCACAGCTACCTATTTGTCACTCCACAGCTACCTATTTGTCACTCCACAGCTACCTATTTGTCACTCCACAGCTACCTATTTGTCACTCCACAGCTACCTATTTGTCACTCCACAGCTACCTATTTGTCACTCCACAGCTACATATTTGTAACCCCACAGCTACCTATTTGGAATGCTTCTTTAAGGTTAATCTTTAAAAAGCAACTTTCTACGTCAACGAACAGTTGAATTTCGACGTGAATTAGGTACTCGTATGTCGATTTGTTTATCATTCACTTGTTCGTCACTGAGTTGTGTGCCCCGAAACCTAATTTTCGCCTCAAAATATGCTGATGAAGAAGCAATTGTTGGAAGTAGAGTTGGAAATGCTACTGAATGCAGTCTCTTGCTCATGCGAGTCATGAGCAACCGAAGTTGAAGGACGCTGCACGTGAAAATGAAAGACCGGTTTTTGCAGCGAAATGCATTAGCGAGATAGGAATTGTCTTCAGGCTTCTATACCGCTGATCTGACAATATTCGATTCACAAATGGAAGATTTCATTCCACAAGAGATTTTACGATGGGTAAAGCAAAGTGGTGAGCTTACTAGGCTCGTCTAAATCTTGACCCCAGTTTGCTTTAATCGTACACGCCTCAACATGCTCATCTCCTCCAAGCCCCTAACTACTCGAACTTTTGTAGCCAAACTTTTCGGTAACAAAACGTCGAGTAATGTCTATGGCCTGGCGTCCGCGCTGGAATAAAGTGAGTGGGAGGTGGGACGCGAGTGTAGACAGAGGGAGCTGCTCTGCCATCAAGCAAAGAAAGTTGTTCAAGATCAAGCAGCGGTTCTAAACGCCTCAAGCAGACATGGAAACAGTGGGATTTCAGGTGGACGACAATCCTAAGAAGGAGAATGCGATCGAAGGCGATACTAAACTGAAGAGCATTCCGAAAGAGATGAGTCGAAAGAAAAAACTGCGAAAAAGCAGCAGCAGCAGCAGCACTACTGAGCAGCAGAATCAGCAGAATCAGAGCATCGAACAACAGTTGCGAAACTTCAACTCGATTTTGTCACTAATACCAACCAACAAGATTCGTGGCATGGTCAACGATCTAGCCGACGACCTACTGAAGTCGGTGGGGCCCAAGCTGAAGCTGGCTAACTTGGACCCGCTGAAACTGCCTGAGCGCAGCGTTGAATTCGAAAAGCAAGTCTGCTGCAAAACCTATCCCGGCGTGGCCGAGCTCAAAAACGGCGTCTGCAAAGGCTTGTCAACGGCTAGAAGACACGGCGAAGTCGGCTTAGATATGCAAGAAGGAAAAGCCGAGGTGGGTCATTTCACTTTTAGGCCTTCTGTTCGTAACAATTGCAATAATAGTCAAATCACTTGCTTACTGTATTCCTTAACCTTCACTAATTGTAGATTACGTTCTCCATTCGCATCGGCCCAGTTGTGGTCTCGTACGACAGTGACGTGACGCTTCGGAACCATGTATATCACCCCACGTTCAATGCCACCACAGAGTATATCGACGGCATAGTGAGCCTCATTTTCAACATCAAGGAAGGAAAAATGGACATGCAAAAGCTGAAAGTAGAGGAGATCGGGGCAATCACGGTGGGAATAACAAACATGTCGATATTTTATCGCTTCCTAGTGAAACCGGTCGTCACACACTTGATCGAATCTGAGAAGAAGTTTCTAATCGAAAAGATCAATTCGGACTTCAAGGAAAGCATCAAAGGTCTCGCCGAGAATGCACTCAACGTGAAGCGCTGGCTACCTACGGGGATCTTCAGTTGAGAGAAATCGTGACGTGTTAAAAGTCCATCGGTCCATGAAAATACTTGCAAGAAAAACTTATTTTCAGTTTTCTTGTTTCAATTTTGCATGACTTGAAAACGAGCAAGAAAAATAAAACCAAGCGGCTGACAAGGGAGGCCACTATTTTCGTTGATGTATATTTATGATCAATAAAGTTTCAGACTCTTATTTGATTTTTTTTATATTTATAAGAAAAGAAATACGAAGAAGTGGAAACAAAAAGATTCTAATGTACGAAACATTGATTATAATTCGGCAATAGATATTGTCCATTGTAAAATATCAAATAGTGATTCTTCTATTGATCAGATATTCGACGTGCAAAAGTATCAATACGATTAGACGTTATGAAATCTAACATTATATAGGGATCAAATGTGATTTTCGATCTTATTTGCTATCGAAACTAGTAACTCTTATCTGAACTATATTACAACTCTTCACCAATGGAGAGATAGCGACGGTTTGCTTGTTAGACCTCGAGTGTGCGTAGCCTTTCGTGTGACTATGCAAAAATTGTCACGTAAATATTCTACTTGTACATCTTGAATTTCACGCATGATTGCGTCTTGGTGTTCGCTGAAACCAGAAGTACCTGAGAGTTTAATTGACAGGATTGATGGCTCTAGTCAGCGAAGTCACACCGTAGCCGCAAGTTCTCAATAATCAACGGTTTTCAGCTATGTTTTTAAATCGTTTCATAATAAGCCTTGCAATCAGCCATATCTGATGGAGCAAATCTACAATTCGCATTATCTGCCTCAGCTCGGTTCGCTCTTCCATTAGTGCGATGCGTTGCGTCAGTAGAGCGATGCAGAAGTTCACGAGGAACAGGGATACCATGATGAAGAACATAGGCTGGCCCCACAGGACCAAGTCTTTACTGGGACCGGAAAAGTCACCGAGGCTCAGCGCGTAGCGGCTAGCGCCCACCATCATGTCAGCCAGTACTTCCAATAGGTCCTTGTCAGTGTCTTCCGTGAATGGATGACAGATGAATATCGTGGTGCATAGTACAAAGACAGGCATGATGATGATGTACAAAACCTTCATTGATTCTTGCAAACTGTGAATCAAGTAGAAAAACACCTTGAAGTGCGAGGCCAGTTCATCGAAGAAGAATATCATCAATAGTATTAGGAATAGAATGTGCAACGCAAAGAAGATCTTCAAATTTTCAGGATTTACAAATCGCTCATCATTGACGGTGACGTAGTTCATTTTTGTCCAGCCAAACTCTAGCATTAGCGACAGGAACTGATGCAAGAGATAGACAATGGACGAGCCTTCGCGTATGTCGCTAGAGAGCGATATAGCACTGCGTAACCAATGCAGCGGCAGCCACCGCCTTCTAGACGGCCGTGGAAGGCTAATGTTGGTCAGATGCGAGGAAATCAATAGCGATGAGGCCATGAATATAAAGAGCAGCTGGATAACTACCCTAAAATAGAACAGGTAGAGTAGAGCAGTTAATACCTGCTGCGGCAGCTTCGTCAGATACGAGATTGTATTATTAGCTTCGCCAGCCACTTTGAGTATAGAGCTCGAACTGAATTGACCTCCTGTGAACAGGCGCGCCGTTAGGGTGACTGTGTAAATTGTGTAATATAATACGTAAAATACGATGAGTATGTAAGTGGATCTGCGTGAAGTCGGGCCGGTTGCTAGAATTTTTGGCAGGTAGCCCTGAACCGCGGGACAGTCGTAGAAATCTGCGTATCCCGCCGGGATAAAGTCGCTAATCAGTCGCGTGGTGGCGCAGCTCAGTTGAACAAATGGCGACCTAGTAAACCGGGAGCCCGTGAACCAGCGATAGTTGGAGAAGTCGAAGCGGTCAATCTCAAGTCTGCTGTCTTTCTCTGAGACAATTGTCGTTTTGAGATAGCCGGGCACGTCAATGAAGACTTTGGCCAGCTGAAAACAATTCCAAATGGAAGCGTACTCTAATGGTCTTACAGCTTCTTGAGCGGTCTCCACTAACAGCCATCTCACACAAAGGGTCGGCTGTGCATTCGCCAGCTGAGTGAAAAGTTCAGCCATCTGCAGCTCTCTGTTTGGAAAACAGCGACAAAAGTCGACGAGTTGGAATAAGGAAAATCTTGCACTGTGAGCGACAGCATGTTGTGATTCGGTATCTTCTGTCATGAGCGCCAATGCTTTAATAACTAACTCGGTTCTTTGATTGATCATCAGCTCAATCAGTGGAGTGATTGATAAATTCTCGACTCTTTTCTCGGCCACCGTCATGGAGCTCAGAGGCTGAAGGCTTCCGTATCGCAAAGCCGCATTTTCAACAGCATCGGTTGTTGGCAACAGAAGCTCGCGCACCTCCTTCGGAGCCAGACTTTCCAGGTAGCTTTCGAACTCGCCCAATCGGCCAGAGTACAAAGCATCGAATCGGTTACTATGGAGCTTGCCGCAGCTCTGCATAGGGCAGAGTTCTTTTTCGTTGTCGTCATTTGACACTGAATGTAACGAAATTTGATCAAACATGGAGGCTTACGTTGGCTGATTTTGAGGCAAACAATGAGCAGGATTTTTCTGGCCACCGAAGCGATGCAGCGCCATTTATTTGCTAAAAGTGTGACTTAATTAATTGAATGACATGGTCAACAGCGAAATGAAACACAATGGTTCATTGTAGATAATTAATTACGGAGCAACTGCACAAATAGGATGGTTACAAATCAAACATAGCAGACATAGCAAGTGCAGTCCACTTCGGATGCTCGCAGCTCATTAACTCAGCTGACAAAAGCCTGTCTGAGTGTGATCATAACTAATTTACTCAGAGCTGATAGCACAAACAGCTGAGAAGGGGGCAAACAAAGGACGCATTGTTGAGATCTGCCAGAGGCTAGGTTGTCTCTAACTGGATTATCTTCAGTACACAATAGCACCTAATTTATTCATTCCGGAGTTTATGTGTATGCGCATGTGCACACGTGTGCCTGCCCAAAGTTTGATGATCCTACCACTGAATTAATGAAATCTATTTATGTTCCTTGCAAATAGTAGAATGTAAAAACAGGAAACAGAAATTCTACATTGGTCTGGGATGAGTTTTAGTTCATTACATGTATGACTCATTGTAGACAGCCTGGATTGTATACACTCGTACTTAGACCTAAAATGGCTCTACTGAGATTTCTTCCCACCTTTTCCTGCACATAGAAAAGGGTCTGAAGTTATCTAATCAGTTTGACGTATTGCTTTAGGCACATCGATTGTAGCAAAGAAAGGAATTGGTGCTCTTTTGACCAAAGCACTCGAGGACCTTTGTCAAAGCTTTCAGAGAGCTGAAATTCAGTGATAAGAATCATTTATGCAAGTGACTTAGGCTGGTATTGGACTGGTTCTGACAAGAATAGCCAGTTTAATCATAACAAGTTTTTTCATTTTCCAGTGCAAACATTATCAGCAGTTTAAACCCAGCGGAAAACCTTGACCGGCCAAGATTGGGTTGTTCAAAATCAGCATAAAAGGGAGTGGAGGCCGAGTGTCAGACGGGATCATAAGACTGTGATTCTGGAACTCTTCGAATTGGCAGACTTTCTGTAAGACATAGAGATGAAATTCTCGTTGGCACTCTTAATTGTGCTGGTGGCAGCAGTCTGCCTTGTCGGCAGCTCGGACGCCTGGGGCAGAAAGAGATGGCGAAGCGGCAACCGCGGCGGACGGGGCAATTGGTCCAGCGGCTCGAACGGGACTTTTTATTTGCTTGTGCGCAAGGTGGACGAGCCACATCCGTACTTTCGCACACTGCAGCTGAACACTCTTAACAACAGCTTCGCCAACCTTAGCAACAACCTGGCTACTTTCTTTAACCAGTCAACTGACAACATCACAATGATCGTGCGCAACGACAAGCAACTGATTGCCACTGATTTCGACGCTTCCAAAGTGAAGTACAAGGACCAGTTGGAGGTCCATTTCAAAGGCTGCGGTTCGCCCACTCGTGGCAAAACGCTTTACGCCTACGCTAAGGAGGCCCGGCGCAATTTGTGGCCAGAGAGGAAGCAGAAGGACAAAAAGAAAAATGACGCCAAGAGAGGACGCGAGCGCTCCGAGCTGGGACGCCCAGGCAGGGATGAACGACGGCGTCGACCAGCTGCGTCGGAGGTCGACGAGGCCGATGAAGCCCTGGAGAATTATTTCTTCTAAAGCTGAACATTCGTCGATTGATTTAAATATTATACTACGTAGTTTATAGACGTACATCAGTGTAATGTAATTAACTTGTTTTCGAATGGTTCTGTAAAAGTAGTAGTTTTTAAACTCAAAGTGTTTTAAGACAGGTACTTTAAGTTAATCAAAAAATACACAAACGTCTATTGTAAATGTACGAGGTAATAGAGTTGAAAGTAAATGTAAAACAGGCAAAATAAGGTGTCTTTACGCATCACCTTAAAGCAGATTTTCGTAAAGCCGAAAAAATCAACCAAACATCACGTGCCATTTATTTTCGTTAAATGAGAATATAAAAATCGGATTTAATTTCACCATTGTTTTGTAGACGCATTCGGACAGACAAAAAAAGAATCCCGCTGCAGCTGTATTTTTGGGAAACTAGGATGCTGCGTCACGCCTGATGATGAAACCAAATAGTTCAGTTCACATTGGAGAAGCCGAATATGGTATTGAATTTCTTGCAATATAAAACTTATAAAAACTCTGCTTAACCAGTGGGATTTTAATCTAGCAATGATTTTATTGAATCCTACTATACTTTTTTCTGTGTATAGTATCTGGAATACTAAATGTATTTTGGTAAGTCCTTGTGGTAAGTCACTTTGATGGTCTCCGACAGATTATGCACAGATTCCACGAAAACTTATAGTATTAGCGACTATTACAAAAATTATGGCTCACTCATGGCAACCATGCAGCCCGCCAACAGATTGTAAGCGGTATAACTGGTATAACTTTGGTTCGTGATTTTATAGTCTATTATAGTCTATATAGTCTATAGTCTGTAAGACCATACATCCGTGTAACATGAATACTTGGTACTTACGAGACACTTACAATGCTCGTCGAATCGCGCAGCGGAGACACCACTGCCGCTGATCCTGTCTGTCTGCACTTCTCCAGCAGTGGATCAGCTGGTAGATTTCTGTTCGGCCCATTCATCGTGCGTAGAAATTGCTCCCGGAGCTACACTTCTATCCGATTCAACCGTCATCGAGATGCTGCTTTCCAGACGAACAGCCGGCCTGGGTATGGAAGTCGCCAGCAAAGCTTTCTGGCTAGGCGCCAGCAATCTTATGTATGGTGGAAACTATTGGACTGTCGCAACTGACCAACCCCTTCTACTTCCCAACACGACAGCCGGTGCTCCAGAACTCAGCTCTAGCAGCAATGCCAATGTGACCCGATGCATTGCCATTGAAGAGTTTACAAAGACGCCGCCTCGACCGGAACGACTTTGGCGGCTGATAGACGGCGAGTGTCGCGAAAGGCGAAGATTTCTGTATCACCTAGCTGCAACGCAAATCGGATAGTGGAATAGTTAGTGTCGTAGGCAACTTTCTAAAGAATTTTAATTGTTATAGGGACTGTTAAAATTGGGGTGTTGTAGAATCTGCTGGGGGTCGCTGTTTAAAAAAAATTCGCAAAAATGTACATGTATGTAAATTAAAGATCTGTTTTTGGGACTTCAAAAATGCTGGGCTCTATAGCTATAATCTCTCATTTGGCTCCGATTTTGCAAAACTTTTTAGGCAAAAAACACTTAGAAGTATTTTAAGAACGATACCATATATAAATACAAAATTCATTTCGATGTTTTAATTATCGGCGTGGTGTTAACAATAACCTTATACTCAGTAAAACATTCGCATCCGCATATACGAGCTACAATTCTCTGGAGTTAATGAGCCGCATGACCTAATGTTTTTCTCGCTTGTTTACACTCCAGTTGACTCGATTCGGCAACATCATAAGGGAAAAAACTCCACGAATTGTAACAAACGAAAATAGCTATACTGCCACAGCGACTACTACCACTTTCAGACTGGAAGAAGTAGTAAATCTGGAGTTTTCAACTGCGTCAGTCTTTGCTACCAATCTGATGGTTGCGTCGCCTGCTTATTTAGCGTGAGACGCGGATTGTGTCGATTGCTACTTTTTACCGATGCGACGGCGGGTCTGGAACTCGGAGAACCCAGCGAAGTCTGGCAGAAGTACATTAACAAAAGATTGCGGCCAAGATATGAAATAGCTGCAGGCATCAGACCAGATACCGATTTATTTGGCTGTCAAAATAACGAATAAAAATTTACATGTGCACGCAAAACTATACTCTAAGCTATAGTCCAACGATAGGATTATTGCTTAGTAGGAATATTGCTTGTATATTTTCAACATAATTGGAGAAGCAACATCAAATAAAGCGCAGCTCTATGTTACTGTCAAACGTTCTGCCAGCGCAAGGTGCGCGCGAGCGAGTACTAATTTGCTAGCGCAAACATGATCTATATGCATTATGTATGTAATAGTTAAAAGATGGATCAAATGTACATGCATGCATTTTTTCTAGATCCGTGTGATAAATATATATGATTGATGCTCACAAGAGGGTTGTGTCACGTGTGAGCATCCTTTCGACGACCTGTTTTAGATTCCGCAATTTGAATTGGAAGTCCAAAAGATAAGATGTCGTGCATGTGCATGATCAGTGCTCAAAAGACAGACAACTTCCAAAAGAAACCGACCTCCAGAAAAATATTCGAACGATTATTTGTAGGTATAGCACTATTTTACTCAATTTTTTCATCTATAAATCAAATTCACTACGCTGATGAAGTCCTTAGTTGGGGGTGCTTTCACAGGGTCGAAATTTCACAATGTCGAAAAGTAAATTATTTTACAAGGTCGAAACTTCACAAAGTCGAAAAACTCGAAATTTCACAACACCGAAAACTTTAGCAAGAGACTTCATGTCGAAATTTCACAATGTCGAAATTTCACAACGTAGAAAACTTGAATAACAGCCACTTTCACACGGTCGAAACTTCACAAGGTCGAAATTTCACAACATCGAAAACTCTAGTAAAAGACCTTCTGGAAAGTGGCTGTTATTTGAGTTTTCTACGTTGTGAAATTTGCGACCTTATGAAAGAAGGTGCTTTCGACGTTGTGAAAATTCGAGTTTGTGAACCCCCCTTAGTTGCATGTACCAAAGTTATGTCACGATTATTTGGCGTAGGGGCTATGACCCTTAGAAGGGCCGTTTTACGAGAGTCGTCGTAAGTTGTAGTCCCAAAATGAATCGAGTCAAGTCTTGAGAAGCGGATTGTGTAGCGGAGCACTTGGCGTACAAGGCAGGGAACTGCCGTAGTTGATTTATTGTTGAGATCAATATTCTAATTGGTTAATGTCAATACAGAACTTATTGCGCTTTGGGACACTGGCGGCTGCAAATGGTTTTGAATTGAAGGTGAGTTAGAAATTGCAGTCGAGTGGCAGGCGAGTGATGCAATGCGATGCAACGTGGTGAGTAACGGCGATGAGCACAGAAGAGGCAGATGCGTAGTGGTGAGATTGGCGTTAGCCGTGGCAGACAGTGGCAGGCAGTGTAAACAGGCTGGCCCAGACAGAGGAGCCGTGGCGAGAGATAAGGGGGGCTCGAGGCAGCCCGAAACCAGACAGAAGGCAGGAGAAGGGCCGAAGGGAGGGGCTGCTAATAAAGAGCGCAAAAAGGGGGGGGGGCGCAAACACGGAGAGCCTTCATTGGCTGGCGAGAGAACTTGAAATTATCGATCGTGCCAAAATTCACAGACGAGCGCAAGGCCTACCAAATACACAGTGAATTAGCAATTGATACAGATTATTTGCACGCTACTACAAGTAAACGTTAAAATAAACTATTGGAGAAATTAAAATGAGAAATAGCAAGAGAAACTATAGTCCAACGGCCCCTCTCGGGACCACTTAAACTAGCAACGTCACAGTTAACGAACACGCCTTCATTGAAAAGAAACTATATGACGTAAAATAATGGTTACTTTGTAAATGGTTAGATGGTTAAATTGTTACTTGTAAAAACGTTTGAAATTAGTAAAATAAAACCAATATAGCACGGTTCTTTTGTTGCTTGATAGTAATAAATATGATAGATGATTTAAAGAAGGAAATTTTGATAGAGTGCGTACCGTTGTTTGTGAAAATAAAAATTTAAACAATGACTAATTATCGCTTACTCTTTGCGGCTTTTTCTATGAATAGATTGTATTCGCTGGGCTGATATAGGTTCTATATAAGAGAAGCAAAGTCGATGAAAGCCTCAACCTCCTTTTCTTCTTTTTCTTAAATGTAAAATATGTCTTACTATTATTATATTATGTATTATAAATTTTATACACAAGCATAATATATTATTTATTATTAATATTATAGTGCAGGTACATAGCATAGCCAAGAGGGAGGACACCAGGGGCATGCTCCCCTCTGGAGGGCAGACAATTTTTACTACTTTTTTATTTTGCTTCCATCACTAACTGTTTAATATAATAAGGCCCTGATATAAATCCTGGCTACATGCCTGGTTATGGATTGCCCTTTCATTCAGATTTACTTATACTCCCATAGCTGATAGCATCATTTTTTATTTTTAATCAATTACCCCAAATTTCCCAAAATAGTGTAGGAAACTCAAAAATTTTGCTACTGCTTGCCAGGTTGAAACTTATTGTTTTATTTCAAGCATTTGTGTAATTTTGTGTAACTTATTTATATGAGCATAACTTGTGACTATAAAAATAATTATATACTATGATCAGATCTTTTGAAAACAGAATTTCTTCAAAACGCACATTTTTTCTAAAAACACAATTTTTTATTTTTTTAGTAGATACTAGATTTTTATGGCTATTATATCTATAAATTTTAGAATTAGTTTTTTGGTGATTTTAAGTATACTACTTTTAACTAAAATATAATTTTTCTATTATTTGATATTTTTCATGTTATTTAGGAATTAGATTAAGTTTGTGAAAAAAAATATAAATACTTTTTTGTAAGACCAAGAACTCAAAGCATAGCTAAGTGGCTAGTGATATTATTTATTGGCGTAAGTTTATACTAAAATTTATAATACCTTGAAATATAATATAAAATATGATCTATTTAATGTAGAAAGTATTTGTTTACTCTTATAACATTGTACTTAGGATGTTAAATGTTATTCTATATGGAGTCTAATGATATTTCAATATTTTTGACAATAACTTAAACAGATTTTTTGGCAGTAAAATTGCAGAATAAGATGAATTGAATCTTAGCTAATAAGATATAATTTATCATTTTCAATGCCATTAGCATATATTTCTATGTTGATTGGG
Organism: Macrostomum lignano; assembly: GCA_002269645.1. NCBI lineage: Eukaryota > Metazoa > Platyhelminthes > Macrostomidae > Macrostomum > Macrostomum lignano. The sequence continues at coordinate 62,670 of NIVC01002477.1, read as the reverse complement.
GTGTTATGCTAAGAGCCATTGTATGCACTCTGCATTTTTGAGTATATAATTTCATACAGTATCAATATCTACACATATGAGATCAGGAGTCTAGTTTAAAAATTATTTTTTTATTTATTTTACTTGCTTTCAGAAGGGAATATTAACGAGCTAGCAAAATGTCCAAAGGTCTGGTTCAGCGTCGCAATGCTGCAAATAGTTCGTCTCAGTGGAGCCACTCTGCTAGTGGTAGTGGCTGGTCCACTGTTGGTCAGACAAGTGAAGAACAATTTGTGACATCTTCTATGTCTGTCGTTTCCAGTGGGTCAGACGGGTACAATGCCAACTATGATGATGCTGATAATTTTGACGATGCTAAACTGGCTCGGTTGACACTAATGGAGGAGGTGAGTAGGCCCTGATGTATATTTTTTGTACATTTTATTGACATGAAAATCACAGCTGTTGGTATGAAATTGACTCAATGAAGGTGGCTCTAACAAAAATTAATATACATCCCGTGCCCTCTTATTTGGAAGTAATTATAGGATATATTGATTCACACCTATTCAAACGAACTCCCAAGCCAGTGTGTGTACATACCTGGCAATTAGAAATTATTCGCTTGTATGTGCTCAGAAGTCAGTGGAATGGGCAAGTGACCCATGCGCCCCCCCTCCTAATAGCAACTAACCGCAGCTAAAAAATCCAAACCCCCAAGGTACTACTGTTGGGTTTAAAAGATCGCGAAGGCTACACGTCGTTTTGGAACGATTCAATCAGTTCTGGCCTACGCGGGGCAATCTTGGTCGAGCTGGCTCTCCGAGGCCGGGTCAGCCTAGAGCCGTGCGGTCTCCGCTCTCGACCCCAGCTACAGATGCGCAAGCTGGTCTGCGTTGGCGCCAACGGACAAGCGCCGGTTGGCGACGCTCTTCTAGATGAGGCGTTGCGTCATATTCGTGACATGCAGCCGCCTGAGACGGTGAGACGGTTGCCACTGTTTGTGTTATTTAATTCTAGTTTCACGCTGATAGATTAAGAGAGTATAATTACATTCTAGCGCTTATTCTGGATAGGTATCTTCCTATGGATCTAAGCTATCTATATCAGGGGTTGACAAACCTTTTTAAACTGACGACCAGATATACTCGTAGAATCTAGCGCATGACTGCGAGTCAGAGAGAGGAGAAGAGGGACAGGAGGGAGATGAGAGAGGAGAAGGGAAAATAGAGCTGAGAAGAGATACATCTCTTCTTTGGGGGAAGAGTAATCCCGGGCTTTCAGTTTAGAGTAAAAAATCGAATAATATTACCGACTTGAATGATCGAATGGCCTGGAGTTTTAAATATTACAGTAAACGGATCTGGGCAGGTAAAGCTTGACAAAAAAGGTCTTCTATTTTACTTGCGACTTTCTTCTCAATTAATAAACTCCTACAGGTGCCCAACTGGATTGAATACCTGAGCGGCGAGACCTGGAACCCACTGAAGCTGCGTTATCAACTTCGCAACGTTCGCGAACGCTTAGCCAAAAGTCTAGTGGAAAAATCTGTCTGCAGCACGGAGAAGCAAAATTTCGTACTGTTCGACATGACCACTCACCCGCTGGTAGACAGCGAAGCTAAGCAGCGTGTTCTGCGTAAAGTGCAAGACTGCGTATTGTCCCGTTGGCAGTTGGATCCGCAGCGTATTGATCGACGCTGTTTGGCATTGCTGTACCTGGCTCACGCGTCCGATGTGTTAGAGAATGCTTTTGCACCGCTGCCGGATGAGGAATACGATTTAGCTACTAAGCGTAGCAAAGCCCTACTGCAGCTGGACTTTGACGCTGAGGCGGCCAAATCAGGCGCTTGTCCTGTGCTGTGGGCTGTGGCTCAAGCGTTTGTCAAGTGAGATTGATGACTCAATGATGATATTGTTGAAGACAAATACGCCTTTGTTTAAGCTTACTCTAACTACATAAATTCTAACTACGGATTTTGTAGCAAAAATTGTTTGTGGTAAAATATCTAATTTTACAAACACATTCATTTTTTTGTTGTTTCTGTAGAATGTCACATTCAGATACATTTGCAGATTGGCTGTTGAGCATCAAGTTGAGTCCATGGTGGAATGTCACATTCAGATACATTTGCAGATTGGCTGTTGAGCATCAAGTTGAGTCCATGGTGGAATGTCACATTCAGGTACATTTGCAGATTGGCTGTTGAGCATCAAGTTGAGTCCATGGTGGAATGTCACATTCAGGTACATTTGCAGATTGGCTGTTGAGCATCAATTTGAGTCTATTGTGGAATGTCACATTCAGATACCTTTGCAGATTGGCTGTTGAGCATCAAGTTGAGTCCATGGTGGAATGTCACATTCAGATACATTTGCAGATTGGCTGTTGAGCATCAATTTGAGTCTATTGTGGAATGTCACATTCAGATACCTTTGCAGATTGGCTGTTGAGCATCAAGTTGAGTCCATGGTGGAATGTCACATTCAGGTACATTTGCAGATTGGCTGTTGAGCATCAATTTGAGTCTATTGTGGAATGTCACATTCAGGTATATTTGCAGATTGGCTGTTGAGCATCAAGTTGAGTCCATGGTGGAATGTCACATTCAGATACATTTGCAGATTGGCTGTTGAGCATCAAGTTGAGTCCATGGTGGAATGTCACATTCAGATACATTTGCAGATTGGCTGTTGAGCATCAATTTGAGTCTATTGTGGAATGTCACATTCAGATACCTTTGCAGATTGGCTGTTGAGCATCAAGTTGAGTCCATGGTGGAATGTCACATTCAGGTACATTTGCAGATTGGCTGTTGAGCATCAATTTGAGTCTATTGTGGAATGTCACATTCAGATACATTTGCAGATTGGCTGTTGAGCATCAAGTTGAGTCCATGGTGGAATGTCACATTCAGATACCTTTGCAGATTGGCTGTTGAGCATCAATTTGAGTCTATTGTGGAATGTCACATTCAGGTACATTTGCAGATTGGCATGCTATTTTATTACCAATTAGAGAAACAATGTATGCCATGTTATTCGAATGCATACATGCGCAACCTCCAAAATTCGGTCGGCCATGCGACTTAGTTTTAACAAAAATGCGACGTAGTTTTTGGCCAAAAAATGCGACTTACATGTAATAAAAACCCTAAAGCAAAATTAACACAACTTTGGGTAAACGGCAGGAGTAACTATGACTGTCTTATTAGGTCAAAATGCCTCGTCAGCTCCTTAGTAATACTACTTTGGTATTTTTCGGGTGGGCATTTTTGCGACTTCCTTGATTGACTGCCAAATCGGTCGGCCGGATCGGCCGACTCGGCCGACTGTTGCGCATGTATGTTCGAATGTTTTAATTCATTTAATTTTATACTAAGAAAATTTTGCAAGCTAGCGATATCATGATCCCCGCGTTTTTGTAAGCAGTGCCTTTCGATATATATATGTAGGATTTATTAGCATTGAACTGCTTTTTATGCGGATGTCGAACTTAATGTGTATATTTCTATTTTATACCTATACTGCGTCAGATATTCTCACTACATTTTTATTTATCTATTCCATTTCTTTTCCGTGCAATTGTTTTATTTCGGCGATCGGTTTTGCTTTGTTTTAAACAACAATGAAACTTTTTAAACTCTCTTGCCCTTTTTTAGTCTTTATGCTCTTACATTTCGACTATACAGTAGCCAGTGTCTTTTGTTCTACTGTTTTTTATCTGACGCACTTTTGTTTTATTTTTTGTGATGAATATTTTTTCAAGTGTTACCGGAAGATTTGGACAATATTATCTCGTTTTTTCGTGTTTAGTGAAAGCCGCGGAAATCCAAAACGGAAGTTTCTCATTTAGAAGAAAACCTTTTTCGGTCTCTAAAGGCCTGGCCCCGTCCCACTTAAACCGGCAATACGCTCTCTCGTACAGTAGTGATACTTTTTTATCAAAGGCACAGCTTTATGAAAACTTTTTAAAGCTTTTTCTCGTTTACAGTTAACAGAGACAATTTTACGACTTTCATTGACATTTTGGTAATTGAATAAAGTCGTTATACAGCGTATATCCAATGCGTTTTGCACTGACTTAATCAGGACGGCAAGTCGAAATCACTTTTTCTTAAAAACTTATTGTGTTATGTAGAAAATGCGTTTTATTTGTCATTTTGTACCTCAATTAAATAAAATACCTTCATATTTCATTTGCGCGATTGTGTTAACAGCCGAAAAATCTAAGCACTTAAGTGCTGTGAGAATCTTCTGCAACACACTTGAGCTGTCACTTTAAAAGCTTACGGAGCTTACGGTCCGAGAGTCTCCAAAACTCCTATATTTAATAGTCGTTATTTAAACTGTCAAATAGTTACCTAAAAGGCACTCAGTCCTAAAAAATTCACCCGAAAGACACTCAAGACAGTCTTTTCAAAAAAGAATCAAGAGAGTCACTTAGAAGCCACTCAAGACAGTCACTTAAAAGACACTCAAGAGAGCCACCCTAAAGACACTCAAGAGAGTCACCCGAAAGACACTCGAGAGTCACTTAAAAGACGCTCAAGAGAGTCACCCGAAAGACACTCGAGAGCCACTTAAAAGACGCTCAAAATCCCACACTCTAGAGAGACACTTTAGAAAATCACCCTAAAATACGCTTAAGAATCCCTTAAAAGACGCTCAAGAACGTCAACCGAAGGCACTTAAAAGAGTCACACCTAAAAGACACTCAAGAGAGAGCTTAAAAGATACTCAGGAGAGTCAACCGAATTCCCGAAATCAGCTTTCAATATGCGAAATAACCACTGCACAAAGAAGGGTTCTTCAGTCACTTGGACGGCTGTAGTTTTATAGTTAGCCAAAATACGAATCACTATATCTAATTAAACATTCGCCAAAAGCGCACACATCACATTCACAGGGTTCTGCGTGGTTTCTAAGCACACAGAGATATTCTCAGGGAAGCGAGCTTTTAGCCAGCTAACTTCCTCTCCTGGCTCTGTGAGTAAAGTTAGCCAACATTCTGCCGCTCACACAAGTTTGTCTACAATAATTCGTCTTTTCAGTGCCCAAAGTCTATACACATGTAATGCGTCATTTCGGGCGAATGTACTTGTGCAGCTAGCTTGCGCAAACAATACATAATTAATGTTATATGCGCTAATGCGTGAGTGTGCAAATTTGCTTTTATTGGCTCAAAACTCGCTCTCGACCAATGCCTGTAACGCGGCCTGAAGTAATTTGACGAGTTAAGGACCAAGAAAAGGAAAGGTTTCTGGCTAAATCGGAGAAAAGATTCTAGTCGGAATTTTCAATACAACTCAGCTCCAATATTGAATCAGGTTATACACTTATGAACTTAGAAAATGTCTCATAACGCTGAAACTGTTCAGACTTTAACAAATCCGGTAAGTAAAAGTCGAACTCATGGGATCTTAATTTTTTGTTCCTACGTAGCTAACTTGCTGCAAAAATATTTTCCTCACTATTTGCGTGAAATTGCGATCTAAATTTTGATCTATCCTTTAATGTTACTATTACGCTCGCATTAGCCTATGATTCATTCAGGAAAACTGAGACCATTATAAAACTGCTGGACATCATTTAGAAGTCTACTTCTAATGCTCCTTGAGCATTGATAATGAGATTTGAGTACAGAAGTAACACTTTTCTAAAATTATATAGTCGTCAGTATGAAAATACGAAGTGGAAGCATAATAAAAGTCAAAATTCTGCCCGTTCCGCTGACTCCTGGGGGGTGTTTCTCGAAACTCACGTAAGTTCTATGGTAAGGTAGATCGTAAGAAAGAAATTTACGTGTAGCGTAAGTTTGCTCGTAAGACGCTTTCTCAAAACTCACTTAGACTTTGCGTGGCTTACGCTGTTCGTAAGTCGTATCTGAAACGAAAAGTTGCATGTCTATGGTCATAAATCTGCAAATATCTTTACTTAGTCTATCGTAAGTTGCTTTCGAGAAAGACCCACCTTCGATAAAGTTCAACTTAACTTGGCTTGACTAAAGCTTCACGTACTATGCGATTAGTGCTTAAGTGCGTCTTACGACTGATACCGAGCAGTCGTAGGGTTAAGATCAATCTTACGAAAGACCATAGACATACGAACGTTTCGAGAAACAGTCTTTTGCGCAAAGTTACGAACTCGTAAAGTTGCGATCAATCTTACGCATAGCTAACTTGCGAGCCCTTCGAGCAACCCGTAAGTGTAGCTTACCCAACTTACGTCTATGGTCGATCGTAAGTTGCTTTCGAGAAAGACCCCCCTGAGCGCATACAATTGCGCGAAAATACTGTAGACAGGTGTAGTGACTGGCTGCTAACTGGCTATTCAGCAGCATTCACTAGCTTTCCCTAAGGGCGCTGTGATCCGCTGCACAGTGGCTCAGTCCACCTGATCTAGTGAGAGAGATACCCTGTGCTGGGCCTAAGTGTTTACTGCCCGATGACTCATCGCCTGAGCAGGCGTGGGCAGCCACACTCAATGTCTTCCCACTCGCGCTGAGAGGCGTAGCAGGATGACTCATCACCTGCGCGGAGTATAATGGCTGCCCAGAGGGAGTAAACAGGATGACTCATCCGCCCAAGTTCTATTTTTAGCACAGAAAAGCACGTGACTGTGCACGCATGCTGTGCGTGGCCACTGACCTTGAGTCACGCCACTGATGCGTGACAGGATTGCCTTATTTGGAAGTTGGCCTTGAATCACGCGTCGTTCGCATGATTTCAATGCCCAAATAAGGAAGTTTCACGCGCTCACCGCATGAAACTCACGTGACTTTTGGGGGTCCGCTCGTCTATAAATACGGAGCATCTGCGAGCCATTTTCTCCAGACCGTGTTCGTAGCCTGCGTCGTCTCGCGGAGCATTGCGGCTAACTCGTGAAGCCTCTGCCTCCGAGCTCTCCTCTCTCATTTCAGGTTTTACAGGTTTTCAGGTCCGAGCAGCATTCAACTAAGACGATCGACTGTCGAGATTTGCAGATTTGCCTTTGCTCCGAGCGACTTTGTTAATTTTCTTTCAGGTGACGGATAGACAACTCTGCCGACGCGTCGAGTCCGCACACCAAGGTGGCAGCAACCCTACCAAGTAACGGCAACGTTTTAGGTTCATTTTCAGGCAAATCGATAGGTAGTACTGCGGTGCTATCTAGCTTCTTCAGGAGCAGCGGGTTCGATTTTCAGGAACATCTTTGAGAACCCGAGAAGAAGAAGTACTTCACAGGCATGCACTTATATAACACGCTCACACAGGGTGTACTGGATAGATTTCATAACACAACCTACCCAACCTAATCGATCAAATGCCATAAAAGGTGTCACATTCCTGTACAGCAATTCGACTTTCCCGACGTCGCCGAATAATATGTACTTTTACATTACACCGACGTTCAATTTGTATGACGTTGTTATCCATGGATGGAATGTAAAAGTACATGTTTGTCGGCGACATCGATAGAACGTCTGATTGCTGCACGGCATTGCCGCCACTAGCTGGGTCAACGTACGACACAAAGCTTATGAGGCTTAAGACGTAGAGAAGTTTCTAAGAATTTTGGCAAGAAAAAGACTGACCTAATTAAAAAAAACATTGCGCAGTAGAAAAACTTCGACTCGAATCTCATTAGAAGCGACAGGAATTTATAGCTAATTAGCACAGAATTCTTCATTTTCTCTACGCTTATATGGCATGCTACGTTCTACGTTTCAATATTTTAAAACTGTAGGTACAACAACAAAAGCAGCAAAGTGATGTTGAACAGCAGCGAGCCGGAGTGCCACAAAACCAGACGCAGTTGCAGCAGAAGCCTGACGATCAACAACCGAGTCGAGAGCACCGGCATCAGCTGCAGGGCCTGCTCCGTCGCAAAGCCACCGTTGTTCGGGTGCTCTGCCGAGTCAGTCTGGCTTTCTCCCAGTGCGCCCGCGAAGCCGGCGTCCACGCGCCCCTATCGACAGCGGCCGCCACAGCGGCGCAGCAGCAGCCAAGTCTGGCCAGGTTCTACTCAGAATCCGATGGCTACCTGGAATTCGACGCTGCCGAGTATCGATTTAGTTCCGGCGATGAGTACCGCTGGCCCAGGTACGCAATCGGGCCCGTGCTGCGCCTGCCGCAGCATCGAACAAGCGATGATGTCGACTGTATCAGGACGCTGATGCGACAGTTGAAGTTTTGCAGACGACTGCCGGAGCAGTTGCTGCAACGACTGGCTGAGCAGGCCTTCTACATGAGGTTGGTCAGATATAAATTATCTACACAGTCAACACTGAAAAAACTTCGAAGGATACAGCTTCACGAACATACATGTACATAGTAGGCATGGTATTTATAACTTGTAATAACTGGCTAAAAAAGACATTGTAACACTTGATTTATTTGCAATGCAGAAGTCTTGAAAATATGAGGTATGGTCAGTTTAGTGCTAACTAAAAGCTTCTTTCTCACTGCGTTTAGCAATGAAAATTGCCTCAGGTGAAATTTGTACATTTTTTAGGTGTAGCGTCGTTAGACTTAAACTACTTAGACGAGTTGTTCCGTGACTTACGAACGTGTAAAATTAAATTAAATAATACTCGTAATGAATAATTCTCAGTCGAGTAAGGTCCAAGAATTGATTCGGCAGCTGATGGACATTATTAAAATTAAGAATGGTTATAGAAACACAATCGAGATTTAACCGCCAAAACGGTTCGATGTAATGATCTCTGGAATGAATTTAACGTAAAAAATAGGGTCAATAAAATTGACACATTATTCGGAGTCCTTCGTTTGTTCTTATTCTTCCACTAGTCACACTAACCCCTGCAACATTCCAATGTCTGTCAACGTACCCGACATCGCTAATGTCAAAGGTCGTCACTGGCAAATGGCTATTTTTAGAATACGCCGACAGCTGACGATGATATACATGTACGTCGGGTAAATGTCAATCGGTGTAATTAAATTAAGTACCCATTTGCTAGCGACAGTTTGTTTACGTGGTAAGATAATACTATTTTACCATCAATTACATGTGATAGATTTTAAATAAAACAATTCTGCCTCCCCAGGCTAGAGAAGGGCCGCGACGTACTTCGCGAGGGCCACATCGGCTACTCATTTTACATGATCTTCTCGGGCGGTGTCGTGGTCAGAACGGCGGCCAGCACGGACGCCGGTTCAGAGTCCGTTCGCCTGCGAAAAGGTGACGCGTTCGGCGAGAGAGCGTTGCTTTTGGAGACAAATCGAAATGCCACCGTCACTACGGAGACGCAGCTGACGGAGTTGCTAATTATCTACGATGAGTGCTTCGCTGAGTCTGGTCTGGCTGCGTACTTTAGGGCTAGAGTTGAGCAGACTGCTCAATTTTTAAGGTATTTATAGCAATATTCCATGTATTGATTGAAACTAAATCCAATGAGTATTCACGGAAAATGTCGTAAATTTTTTTTACAACCGAACTGATTGATGTTAGACTCAAAAGCTTTTGAAAATTACCTTTACAAGTTATCATATTTTGATCGGGCTCAGGGTTGCGTCCATCGTCAGGCTTTTTTACACGATAGGTACCGTTTGATCAATAGTTTTATTTCAGATAATGAGAATCAACAATCGTTTATCCTAGAAAAACGTCCAACAATCTTCAGACGTGTGCCGCTATTGTCAAGCCTCGCGTCACCAGCTAGACAGCCAGCTGTCAGCGAAGACGGACCTCGCACCGAGACGGAGTCAGAACCGCAGTCTGTCGAGCCCGAACCGGCTGAGGCTAAGATCAACAGCTTTGCCAGCAGTTGCGTTCAGCTGGACTATCTGGACGGCTTTCAGATTGTGTCGGACTCGCGTCGAACCGACTGCGTCTGGTTTCTGATGTCCGGTTCAGCCGACTGCTACAGACTGCTAAACGAGCCCGACTGCCTCATGGCTAAAGTTGGCCGTCTGGTGCCCGGCAGTGCTTTTGTGAGTTGCATGATCGTAAGATGCTTTGGAAAGTTTAAATTCTATGAGGTCATCAAAAGGGGATGTAGCACTGGAAAGAAGCCGGACCAGTCAACTAGAGAAATGCAACTTTATTCCACACAGAGTCCCTCGCTTCGGTTTCAAAGCTTGAGTTGAAATCCACTTGTGGCTATAAAATTTCATATAGTTTTGTTTGCACGGCGGCTTTTGTAAACTCTGCATGGAGCTAAACTTTCGCTGTAACGCTAAGTCTCAATCAAGCTGTAATTACAAATCTGTTCATTCTGCTCAGGGCCTGGCTGCCGGTCCAGACGCCACTCGCGCCTTCCGTTTGGTGAGCCGCGGCTGCCACGTGTTGGCCGTCTTCCGCGCCACCCTGCTGTCGGTCCTGACTCCCGACGCCGCAACAGCAGCCGCCACTGTCGCCGCCGTCCAACAGCCGTCGGATAAGCGTCTTCGCCGGGCCTGTCAGGGCCAGACCGACTGGAAGCGTTGGCGACGCGGCGAAGTGTTGGCGACGGTGCGCCGGCTGCAGATCGATTCCTCCGGCAGATTCGACAAGCTACGCGGCGGAGGCGGCGTTTTGTCGAACCATTCGACATCCTCGACAACTCGACTGAAGCTTCCGGCAGTTCAGAAAAAAGGCTTAGCACCGTCCACATTCTTTAAAGAAGCAAGTAATATCAAAGTTAACGGCTCCTCGCCTTGGGTCCAGCGAAGTTTCACAACTTTCGAGATGGTGAATAGGATCAACTGACAGTTACCCAAACTACCTAAACAGTCGTACATGTAACTTGTAACTTACATTCTGCCTTCTTTCACTTTGACTAGCTGTTTATTTATGATAGATTCCTGTGTTTTTTGCTTTGCAATTGTAACCCCAATTTGTGGGTCATATTTAACTGTACGTACGTACTCAGTGTATGTACTATACATGCAGATGCATGGACAGCTGAAGTAGCTGAAGGATTCATTTCTTAGAAATGAGCATAGAAGATAAAAAATCGGATTTTTCTAGAGCGAATTTTTCTCAAACGAAAATTGTCTATGGCGAAGTCCTATCCAGCGCTATACATTCTTTAGATCATACTTTATGTACTGACGATACGAGTTTCAAATATTCCAGTTTAATATCGCTTTTGACGATCTAATTGGGACAATTAAAATGGGACGCCATAGACATTCAAGCCAGGCCACAGATCTCACCCTAGTCATGGACTTTAGCAGTTAAGCAAAGTCTACTGAGGGAGGCTTGGCCATAGACTATAACTTTGGTCATTCAATATGGGAAAAGGCCATTCAAAAGGGTAATCGGACTGAGATTTTATAACTCTGTGTCCCTCCTTCCTGAGATATAAAAAATACATTAAATTGGGTGAATTCCCGTTTTGAATGGCTTTTACCATTTTCGTTTGTTCATATTCCACATTCTATGTCTGTGCATTCCCAAGCAGCCCGAGTCTGTGGCCTGGCTTCAATGTCTACGGCGTCCGGTTTTGATTGTCCGAATTCAGTTATTCTTGTTGCTGAAATGTCTATCATCAATAAACACGTAATTAATTTTTATTATTACCAAATTGATTACTATATGAACGCTTGAATAATAGGCATATCAGCAACTATTAGTTAGCTGCACTGCATTAAGACTTATCTATGTGTATATAGCAATGAAATGACTATTATTGGACATTGCTAAATTAGTAACAGAATATATAAGAAACTTTTAATATGAAATTGTTGATATATCTGGTTTACCATATTTTGACAATTTTATTGTAATGGTATAACCAGCACGATGCTTTAACTCTGTTGGATCCGGGAGTGGCCAGAGTCGAAAGTGGCGAATTCTTGGAAACACATCGCAGAGATGAAAAGTTACTGACAACACATTTTTATTTTAGTGAAATTCTCATGGTGAGATATTTTGTGGTAGATTGTCTAAAAGAAAGAGTTCGGGTTCAAGACGATTTCCTTGCTGGATTCTCAGGGTTAGATTTATGGGATAGATTCTCAAGGAGAGATCTAATGTATGGGGTGGATTCTCAGGGAGAGATCTATGGGGCAGATTCTCATGGAGAGATCTAAAGGTTAGATTCTCAGGGAGAGATCTATGGGTTAGATTCTCAAGGAGAGATCTAATGTATGGGGTGGATTCTCAGGGAGAGATCTATGGGGCAGATTCTCATGGAGAGATCTAAAGGTTAGATTCTCAGGGAGAGATCTATGGGTTAGATTCTCAGGGAGAGATCTATGGGGTAAATTCTCAGGGAGAGATCTATGGGTTAGATTCTCAGGGAGAGATCTATGGGTTAGATTCTCAGGGAGAGATCTTTGGGGTAGATTCTTAGGGAGAGATCTTTGGGGTAGATTCTTAGGGAGAGATCTATGGGGTAGATTCTCAGGGAGAGATCTTTGGGGTAGATTCTTAGGGAGAGATCTAATGTATGGGGTAGATTCTCAGGGAGAGATCTATGGGGTAGATTCTCAGGGAGGAATTTCGAAGAAATATTTCATAAATCCGTACTCAATACTTAAAATTTCAAAGGCTGTTGAAAAAAATATGAAATTTACTAAATTTCAATACTTTGTGTTATTTCCACGACAAAATCTATATTGAAAATAATAGAAGAAAATTACACAGTAACTTCAAATTTTTGCAAAGGCACTCCCTTAAAAATTTCCAATAAAAAGGTTTTATTTCTTTTGATTTTTCTGATCGCAGTCAAAACAAATTAAGATTACGGAATTTAAAAAAACTTTAACTTTGAAATAATGAAGCTTTTTATAGGCATAATTGTTCATAATTTAATAACCCAGAACTTTCATTCTGTGACCAAGACACATTTCTGTCATTATTGTTTCTTATATTCAAATTGTTATCCCTGTTAATATTTTTCACAATGGTCCTGTGACCGTCAGCAATAAGGAGACACCGCCCTAGCAATGGAGGTGACTTCCTATTAGGCGGCACTGTCTTTTTAGTCAGATAGTCTAGTAACCATGGCAACAGTTTCGGCTGCAGAGTGGTGGCAATATCGGCGTACAGAAGGTAGCGAACTGATGGACAGTAACGCTGCATCCAGGCTGTCGCCGTGGTTAGCAGCTCTGACTCACCGCTTTGAGTGGCATTCCGGTCCAGTGTAGACTCCGACAATTGCTTATGATGCTGCTCAGAGTCCAGCACCATATCGTTGTGAGCATAGAACTCCTGCACAATATCCTCCCAGCTAGCATTAACAGAATAGCGAATGAAGAAAATTAACTGCGCTTCAGCAGGTTGCTCAGCTGGCCAAGGCCACGATCGACGAAGCGACGCCCTGCTGGACGCGTCCGATTGGCCAGACTCAACAGCTACAACGGCTTGCAGAGTCGGGCTGGCCGAGCACTCGCCCCAGGTAATGAGTCGGCGACGGTGCAAGTCTGACATGTCTTCCTCGCCCGTTGTCTGCCAGCAGGGCGACGGATTCGGCCCGGAGTAGGCAATGAGGAACAGAATAATGCATAATATGATCGTCGGTAGCATGATGGTGAAGAATATTAGAGTCTTTTTCTGGAATCGCATTGTGATCGCTGTTGTGATGACTGTATCTATAATAGCATAGGATCCAGTTCTAGCTCACAAACTGGTCTCATGCGTGGTGCCGGCTGAAATGGTTGTGGAATTCGATGCGTAAAGCTGCCCAATTCACACTGCCGTCAGATCACTCAACCAACGTACAAAGGAATGACAATTGATGTACTTCAGTACGTGTGGTGATCGCCATATTTGACGGCCGATTTGAACGAGCCTTGACTGGGACCTCAAGTCTGTCCTGAGAGTGAGGGAGTGTATCTATAGTAGAAGGCGTGAGTGCATAATGGGCAATATTTTTAGAAGGGCAGCATGCTATTATAGGATTTAAGTAGCCCATGATATTAACTCAAATTTAACATACCCCTACAGCAATATGACGACGGCGGCTAACAACGACTACTTTCCGACTACTACATATAACGACGTCGATGACAAATATGTACTTTTTGATATCACCGACATTGCTGTTACGGGATAGCTATAGCCATCTCAGGTGCATAAAATTCAGTTTATCTGTCAATATAGCCAAGTCACGTGCAAATTATATCATTGTGTTCGTTATACAATACCTTGAGCAGAAGAGAACACATACTGAAACAATTGGCAATTTGCAATTTAATTTGGCATGTTGTCACTTGACTTGTAAATTCCATAATTGAACTGAGTAATTCACATGAGCACTTGAGTTGGGGCTATTTTGCCAGTTGACCGGAAAAAACCTATAAAGTGCAGAGCATGCAGCAAGCCACCAAGTTTTTTACCATTCAAGTAACAATCGCTGTACTTAATTCTTAGCAAATATTTTAGACCTGAATCAATGACGAAAGAAATACTGTTTATACTTTCCCCAATATTGACATTGATAAATATGTGCGACATGTATCTTCAATCAATTACAACAGGAAGTTTTAGTAATTGGAAATAGCGATTTCATTAAGCCTCTTGTCAGAAAGGATTCGGTCTGACGTACTTCTGTAGAGTGTTCTACCTCCCATAAGAAGACATAAAAGTGTTAATGTACTACTCATACATTTTATTCAGTAGTAAGTTGAAGAGCATGAATAAAGGTATGCTTTGAATTATAAGTTTATTCTGACTAACCAATAGGAAGAGAGAGACCTTGTGCATGTTAAATTTAGAAATCACCCAATCACGTGTAACCTGTACTTGTCAAACGCAAACCCCAGGAAAGATGCATCATTCAACTGTACGCACGTGACCCAATCAAAAGTAACTAAAAATAACTCGAATGCGATGACCAATCACGCGCTTTTACACTGAACCAATGGAACAACTTTCTACCCTGTCATGCTTGACAGCCACCGAATCGTGACCCTTTGACATTTGCGAAGACAGTGATGTACGACCTCGAGAGAGGTCTGAACGCCTATAAATACAAGTGGTCCGGAACGGACCCGGAGCAACAATTCCTCCGGAAGGAGAAGAGCTCCGAAGAGGAAGCCACTACAGGACTTCCTACAGAAGACTCGTCGAGTTCTTGCGGTAAGCCTTACTCATTTACGCCTGTGTTTTGAGACGTCTCGTTGGAGTTTAGTTAGAGTCTGTTGAGACTCCTGAGTCTGTTTAGACTCTACTGGTTGCAGTCTCCAGAAGGACTGCCCCTGATAGATCTTAGAAGACTATCAGTGGTTTCCGGAGCTATACCTAGAGTGCATAGAGGCACTGCAAGAAGGAGTAGGCTTATATTAAACCGCAGTTTGGCGCAGGGTACCCATTGTTAATTTGGAAGCTTCCCATTGGTCCGCACTACAGATACCGGCCGGAAATACTTCGAAAGGAGAGAAAAGGAAACTCGGACCCGATCGACATCTGAAGACGTCTAAAAGTCTAAGAGATCTACAGAACCGAACGACTCAAGAACGATATCAAGGAATCCGGATCAAGGTAATTGAATACCTTCATTTGATTACTGGGTTGCCTAGCTACAGAGCTAGAAGTGATTGTTCCTTGATTACAGTTGAGGACTGGTAATAAGGAACACATCACTTCTATTGTACACAGATATGGATAAGACTATCTGAGCTTTGGTTTCTAGGGCCATCTGTACGAGGATGAGAAAGCAGCATCCAGATTTGATAAAAAACAACTGCATGGTCATCCAGACCTGAAATATTTATTTCCAATATCCAACTATTTATTGATATTAGGAGTGTTTAGGAGCCAGGAACTGAAACCCAGCAGGGCTCCTAGAGAGTACTCTTCATGCTTTCCAACTCATGCTTTCCAAGAGCCCCTAACACATATGGCATTTCAGCGTCAAGAATAAAGAATACCAAATTTACTTACCTCCGCCGCGTTTAATTTGTTAATAATCAAGGCAAGTTAAGGTAAATAATATAGATCAAGTCAAGCTTCAAAACAATTCTACAATATAAATGCAAATCTTTGACCTTCCTTAACTTAAAAAGAATTAAACTAAAGCTATATACAAATATTTACAATTGGACATTAGTAGAGGCGAAGCGTATGCCGTTTTGTTGAGGTTGCTGTGGCCACAACATCGAGTTCATTCAGTCCATCTCACTGTGTACGAGTGTACATCGGGGCAAGGGGTACGAGTGAGGACTGCGACTACCGTTACCCAGCCAATAGCCTTAATAGACAGACTAACAGACGGAACGAACACGGGGGACTCCAGAGGGTTTATGCTTGCTCATCTGTCCTCTCTCCCCCCTGTCGTAGCTCGCTTTTCTCGGTTTTGTGCTTGGCTATATTCTCTTGGGCCATTCTCTTGAACTGCCAATTCTCCGAGAGCCTTTAGCTGAGTAAATTGTATGGCTATGGACTAGGCTAGGCAGACGCTTACAGATCGACAGTTTTATGACTTTGCTACTCCCCTAAAATAGAGGCCGGAATTCAGGAGCTGGATGTTGGTCCACTGTACATGTACATTAGAATAGAAATTAAGTTCTGGCTGTCATATCAGGTTATAAGCTGTTCGTGCTGGTAGGGACTTTTAGGGTTCTACGACAATTTGACTGCCACAATTTGACTGCCGACAATTTGACTGCCGACAATTTGACTGCCGACAATTTGACTGCCGACAATTTGACTGCCGACAATTTGACGGCCAACAGTTTGACTGCCGACTGGCATCTGGCAGCCGTTCGTCCTCGCGTTGAAAATTGTCTCCCGCGCTTTCAAAATTGCAATCTGTAGAGAATAACATACACGTATTGTAAAGGTAATCCGTAGAGAATAACATATACACGTAGTGTAAAGGTTTACTTGCACAAGCTATACACACAGGTTGGTAAGTTGTACAAGTACATGATGTACCGCTATACTTACAACTCAATTGTTGTTTCTCAACCGGGCATGAATATACGAGATATGGCATGTGCATTTAGTGTACAGCGCTCACATGATACCCGAAATTGAGGAAAAAATTTGAAACTTGCAATTTTATTCACAATAATTGACTTAATTGCAATTTCTTTCTCATAGAACTTGCAATTTTCTCAACTTTCATGTGCGCTTTAGATGCTTATGTAAGTAGTGTTAAAGACATATCAAGAAAGTGAAATTCTTGCAATCGCATTGCAAAGAATATTGCAATTTTTTCAATTTCAAATATGCTTTAAATATTACTTGTATAGTAGTAGATAAAAAATATCCTTGCTACTGGTACATTTACATCGCATCTATTACATGTAGATTGCCAAAAGAAATTATTTTTTAACGATTACATGCAGATTCTGACGAGTACAGAAAATGAATTGCAATATATTGAAGCATAGTATAGACAAAGTCTTCGAAATCGAGGTATAAAATGATTTATATAAGCTGCAAATATGCACAATATAAGTTGTACTTACATGACTGCATTTTCACGACTCCCTGAACAAATTTAAAGTGTTCTAAATTCTTACAAACAAATAAAATTGATTTTTCTTAGAAATCTATCTGCTTTGTATATTCAATAGAAAGTGTATCTACCATTTTAGGAATTTTTTGTTTAAAAGTGTAACAACTTTGCTAAATTTAAAAAGCAGCGCGCCTTATTGCTCACATATTGGTCGTCGACGACGTATTGCTGCTTTCTTGCTCTTGCTTGTTGTTGTTGCCTTCTCCTTTGTTGTTTTTACTAGCTTTTTTTATCATTGTAATTGAAATTGAAGGCTAGTAATGCCACTTGCTTTTCACTTATCGTAAATGACAAGAACTTAGCCTTGCTATTTACTCTTTTAGTCTTGACTTAAGATTGTAAAACTCAAAAAAAGTTTTTTAGTTTATCTAATTCTAGTCCTATTATTGCTAGCTATTACTATTACTAATAAGTATTGACTAGTCTAGCTAGCATTATTGGAGTTTGTCCAATTCATTTTTCATAGCTCCTTTTATAAAATACTAAAAGCTACCAATTGTCTATGTACTATGTCATTGTTAATGTTTTGTCAACTCTGTATTTGAACTTTATCTTTTAGTTTCATACATGTAATTATACTTTTCTATCATTTTCTTATATCTAGGACTAGAGCTCTCTCAGTATCAGGCAAGTGCATACAATTAATTTTAATACTGCAGTGGCACTTTGTAGACTAAAATTTTGTATTAATAAGTTATACTTTAATTGTAATTACATTGTTATTGGTCATTACATTATGTATTTCAATTCAAAATTATTTTAGTAGCTCTACTATTTATAGGAGCTATACATTAAATTAAATTAGTGAAGCATGAAATTGAACATCATTGTTTAATAGGCAATTAGCTAGGCCTACAAATAGGTTTTTAATTAATGTAGCTATAGCTATTTTTAAAAACATTTACTTTTTTCTAATTAAATTAATTGATGTATTGTCTAAAAGTCAAACTGAAGCTTATCAGGTTATTAAATGGTACAGCATAATATATGCAAAAGATAGTTGAGTAAATAGGTATATACTAGATTACTAACTTAATCAATGACTTAATGACTAGGCCTAGCTATGAGCGTATAATCATTTGTATAGCTTCTGTTTACTAATTAGCTACTATTTTAAGGTATTTGATATTTTGGCTTCTATTGATATATTGTCTGTTAGACTATATATCATATCACTATATCTAGATTGTTTTATGAAAATCTTGGTTGCAAGTTTTCAAAATGATATTTTATGATTCCATATACAAATTAATGGTATGCCAAAATTCTAAAATGAAATCTATATAAATAAATAAAATAAGTGGCTCGAAAAGCTACTTTGTTTTTATAATCTATTATAATTATTTTATAATTATTAATTATATAATTATTTTATAATTATTATTTATAATATAATACTCTTTTATAATTATAAAGCAGTGCAACTTCGACTCAATACTCAATTGTGTTTCTCTTCATGCCAAGAAATGAACACACAAAAGCGAAGGCATGCTGCAGACAAATTTGACCAACCGTTGCCTTTCGAGTTTGTGCTTCTATAGTTTCCTAAATCGAATTCTCATAGCAGGCCAATGTACATAAACTCCAATGTACATAAAGTACATTTTTTGACGCTTCGGTGAGGAGTATTGCATTTCTGCAATTATTGAGCTGAATGGCTTAACGGAGCGCATTGCGATGGACGAGCAATCTGTCGAGGAGCTTCGAGCTGTTTTGTCCGAATGGTTTGCAGCCTACAACTGGAGATCTGTGCGAGCATCGTTAAATCAAATGTTTCGTGACATTTCTGGCAAGCGTAAGAAAGACAATACTGGAAACCATTAAGTATCAGTTATAGCCTATAGGAATAACATTAAATAAGCAATCACTAAATCACTGCAAGGTAATCACTGTAATTGACTTCTGGAAGCTCTAACGAGCTTCAGGCTGGCAATGTTGGGTAGCCTTAAAAAGTAATGTCTAAGTAAGATCATGGAAAGGCGATAAAAAATTATAAATAAGCAAAAAGTGAATCCTAACTTTATCTGGGATCTTTTTTTAAATATTCAATTCTACAAAATAATTACCTGTGGGTTCTTAGAAAGTCTCATTTCGGAATCTAGAAAGGTTTTGAACTTAAAAGTATCCAAAAGCTTCATCATAGATGTGTAAAAGGCTTCATCTTTAAAGTTTTAAACTGCTTAGATAAACATGCTGATGCAGCCAGCACCCCTGAAAGTTAAAATATTGTTTAACTAATAAATTATGTTTATTTAGAACGCTTTTGCACTTCAAATGTAAAAGAATTTTTCAATTAGTTTCAATGTTCAGTGTGCTTATTAATGGTTTAATAATAATTTTTCTAAATAGTTAAATAGTAATATTTTAATAATAATAATTTTTACTAATCTATGCAAGTATTTTCTTGTATCTTATGCATCGTTTTTTGCCCATAAAGGTTTATATTTAGTATCTGTTTGTAGTTTTATTTTTTAATATGTAGTAAAGTGAAATAAAAAATTACAATGAAATGTATTGGATTGAAAAATGATTATAACATCTTATTGAAAAATTGCAAAATTTAATGTATTCCGAAATAACACCGGTGGTTTTTACTGTGTCTTAATTACTTTTCTGGGTTCAATTCTGAGCAGATATAATGAAAATTGCAGATCGAGTGCTAAATTTGGGAAGTCTTAAAATTTACCTGCACTATAATACGAGCGTATCAATATTCTGAAGTGCCACTCCAACGGCAATTTCTAAGCTCTTGAATTGCAATTTTATGCTCAATTAAATTGTAATTTTAAGCGTGATTTCGTGTAATTTTATTGCACTTAATGAACAATTTGAGTGCAATTATTGCGCAATTCTTGCCCAATTTTTTTCAATTTTCTCACGTAATTTTGTGCAATTTTGCGCAATTCGCGTCACCATGTGCTGTACAGCGCAGTGCATGTAATATAAGCTAGTCTTCTTGAAAACGTTTTTTTGATTAACTGCATGAGATAGCGATCGAATTGTGTTACTTAATGCATCTTATAGTATAATATCGTACAATTAAATGGTAAGTTTTGGATGGTTTAAACGTTTTGAATGCAACGTTTCGATCTTGATGAGATAAATTTAAGCGCGTACTCAATGCATCAATTATAGTA
Organism: Macrostomum lignano; assembly: GCA_002269645.1. Taxonomy (NCBI): domain Eukaryota; kingdom Metazoa; phylum Platyhelminthes; family Macrostomidae; genus Macrostomum; species Macrostomum lignano. The sequence goes on along the minus strand of NIVC01002477.1, from coordinate 42,154 downwards.
TAATATCGTACAATTAAATGGTAAGTTTTGGATGGTTTAAACGTTTTGAATGCAACGTTTCGATCTTGATGAGATAAATTTAAGCGCGTACTCATATATGCATATAGATCCGCACGTAGTACGATCGCGTGTGTAGACAGTGTATAAAACAGGAACCTGAAGCCTTTTCGCCTATATTTTTTTAATTTAGTACTACAGACGGCTGAGTTGTTAAAAGTATCAGATGAGGATGTGATAAGAAAATTCGACTCCCCAGTAGTGCTATAAAGCGATAATAATTTTATTACAAAATGCAAAATTAGCATACTTTAACAAATAGTATCGCTTTAAAAAGAACCAAGGGCTTACTAGACTGAGCTGCTTTCATTCAACTATAGCAAAAGCTCATACAATAATAATCCGTTTCTGTTTGAAATGATATTGTTTATTAGTTTTGCGCTACTCCAGTTTTTCAACATGCAAATGGACGTTTTTTTTAAACATTTTGTGTTGTTCGTACTCTGTTTCTTCACGTTGTGATGCTGACATTGCTGATTACTAGTGCTGATGATATGTGGCGATAATAAAACTATATATTTAGGACTTTTAGTGTTTAATATTAACAGAAAAGTCTGTCCCCTCATTATTGAGGGGAACAGAACAGAAACAGAAAAAACGCTGATTGTCTTACTACTAAAACTAAACCAAATGATCTCATCATTTCGAAAATGACACTTATTTCGTGAAATTTGACGGAGCACCAGAGAAAATCATTCATTTCGTAATATGTTTGCTTACGTTTGTTTTCCATACCATTTTTCAGACTGGGTAATAATAATCAAATTCGGAATGAATTATGTATAAACCTTTTGATTGCTACCTTAATTCAATTTCGTTTTTTCGAAATATTTTGCATGTACTTATTAATTCCTAAAATGCTGTTTTTGTTTATAAGATATTTGTGCAAGATAATATTTTTTTTAAGTTTATAAAACTTATGTCACTTGCAATTTCAGAGTTGGATGGCAGTTATGTAAAATTATTAGGCAAAGCCTTTAAATATTGATGTAGGACCATTGTAGATAATATTAATTAAATATAAAATTTCTTTGCTCTACAGTATAGATTCAATCAGCTGCTTCTCTTTCTATTTTATAAAAATAATCCTTTTAAAGTTCCCTCTACTATGTCTCTTATTCAGTTAGAAAGAATATTTGTTGCTAATATGAAATAAAAATAATAGCCTGTACATTATTTTTATTATATTTTTTACTTATTTACCTATTTAAAGGGCATGAAAAGCATGCCTTTAAATATATTCTCGTGGTTTAAAAAATAATTTAAGTCTAGTTTCAAATTATAAATTGTAACTCATATGGTATATAACATTATAATCTAAATGCTTATTTAAAAGTTTATTTTTAAAAATGAGTTTTTGTTACATTTAAAAAGCTAGTGAAGTAACTACTATCCAAATGTAATTTTTCGTTTTATTTAAATTTTTTATTTAAACTTTTGAATATTCAATTTAAATTTCATTTAATTGGTAACAAATTGATTTGGCAAAAATATAGGCAGAACTAAAAAAGGGGAGAAATTGTGATTGCGAGGTGAAGATACTTTGTAATTTGGGTTTTGTTAGAGAAGGGCACCATTTCATTATTGGGGGCGCCATTTCATAATTGGGGGCGCAATTTCATTATTGGGGGTGGCATTTCATTTTGAGGGGCTTCATTTCATTATTAAGAGGCGCCATTTTATTGTTGAGGGGGGCGCCATTTCATTATTGAGGGGGCGCCACTCCATTATTGAGGGGGCGCCTTTCCATTATTGAGAGGGGCGCCATTTCATTTTTAAGGGAGAAGGGCGCCATTTAGTTATTGAGGGGGGGGGCGCCATTCCATTATTGAGGGAGAAGGGCGCCATTTCATTATTGAAGGAGAAGGGCGCCATTTCATTATTGAGGGAGAAGGTCGTTATTTCATTATTGAGAGGGGGCGCCATTTCATTATTGAGGGAGAAGGGCGACATTTAGTTATGGAGGGGGGGGTGCCATTTCATTAAAAGGGGCTTCTGCACCATGTCATTATTGAAGGCCGCGATGCCCCTCATGTCCACGCCACGCCCCTGATAGATGGACAGAAAGACCAAGTATTGTTTATTAATGTCGCCATTTAAGCTAACCTTTAGCAAACCTTAACTTTGAGTGCTCCGCTCTATGTAAAGGCCACCTATTTTATCTATTTAACTCGCAAAGTTTTTAAGCTGACCATGAAAACATTCCAAAATGCCAGGCAGGCTGCTCAAGCGAGTACCGAATGCTGAGGGTCTGTGTGTCTGCTGTGTGTAGTATACTCAATTTCTATTCTGGCATTGTTCGAACTCGTGCTGCACACGCTGTTTAGCTCCATCTATTTAGCCAAATAGAACCCCCCCCCCCTGTGCTGAGCTATACTCGTACTTTGACTCGGTGGTGCTGTGAGAAACCTGTCTTCTTAATCTAGTCTTTGAAAAGAAAAACAGTTTTGCAGGGTAATTAGATTTATTTGAAATGGATGCTGGGTGAGAATGTTTCTCATTAAAAAAACTTATAATTAACTAAAGCAATTAGAAAGTGTAGTAAGTGTGCGGCCATGACGTTAATTTAGGGGGGAGGTCGTACAGAAAGTGTACATGCCTGATGATAAGAAAGCTACAGGGGCGGCTGTACACCCTGGGGGGGGGTCGTACAGAAAGTGTACATGCCTGATGATAAGAAAGCTACAGGGGCGGCTGTACACCCTGGGGGGGAATCGTACAGAAAGTGTACATGCCTGATGATAAGAAAGCTACAGGGGCGGCTGTACACCCTGGGGGGGAATCGTACAGAAAGTGTACATGCCTGATGATAAGAAAGCTACAGGGGCGGCTGTACACCCTGGGGGGTCGTACAGAAAGTGTACATGCCTGATGATAAGAAAGCTACAGGGGCGGCTGTACACCCTGGGGGGTTGTACAGAAAGTGTACATGCCTGATGATAAAAAAGCTACAGGGGCGGCTGTACACCCTGGGGGGGGGGTCGTACAGAAAGTGTACATGCCTGATGATAAGAAAGCTGCAAGGGCAGCTGTACACCCTGGGGGGTCGTACAGAAAGTGTACATGCCTGATGATAAGAAAGCTGCAAGGGCAGCTGTACACCCTGGGGGGTCGTACAGAAAGTGTACATGCCTGATGATAAGAAAGCTGCAAGGGCAGCTGTACACCCTGGGGGGTCGTACAGAAAGTGTACATGCCTGATGATAAGAAAGCTGCAAGGGCAGCTGTACACCTTGGTGGGTCGTACAGAAAGTGTACATGCCTGATGATAAGAAAGCTACAGGGGCGGCTGTACACCCTGGGTGTGGATCGTACAGAAAGTGTACATGCCTGATGATAAGAAAGCTACAGGGGCGGCTGTACACCCTGGGGGTGGGTCGTACAGAAAGTGTACATGCCTGATGATAAGAAAGCTACAGGGGCGGCTGTACACCCTGGGGGTGGGTCGTACAGAAAGTGTACATGCCTGATGATAAGAAAACAAACGCATTAAATTTCTGCAAGAAAAAAACCGCAGCAGATTATTGAAAAGCGCTTAGCTTGAGTCTGAGGCTCCCGCATGGCTTCCTACATGTCGGCCGGTCTGCCAGCTGCTCACGACGGGGCATCGCTTGACGACCAGATTCGCCAACTGGAATTGGAGGGCTCGGTTTTGAGGTCGCAGGTTGATGAAATTCTGTCCGATGGTGAGTGCTGACAACTTGTATACTCAGCAACATTAAAAAGTGGCCGCCCTTTGCCCCAGTGAGCAGTGTCTTTCGACCAGCGTCTATCACCCGGCCAACCATTTTGATTTGAAAAATGCTTGAAAAGAAAAATGGAAACCGGGCGGAAGCTTCAATCCGCCCTCCGCTCTTCCCAATCCCTCCTCACCCAGCCCAACTCTGCGTGGCGTGGCGCAAGTTGCGTCACTCAAAAGTCAATACTGAGCTGGAATTTACTGCGTACTCTCAAAGCTGGTGACTTTTTAATGTTGTTGAGTATATCTATCACACCTGGTGTTAAGCTGAGTCTTTATAGCTGAGTATAAGGTGAGTATTTGTAGGCATTCACTGAATATCAACTTGGTTGCCTATATTTGACTGTTCTCTCTCTTCTCTCCTCTCTTTTCCCCCTTCTCTCTCAATGTTTAAGTAACTAAAGTAAAAAAATCTCCAATTCTTACTGAGATCCACTCATCAGTTGGTTTCAACGATTAGAAAGGCAAGAGCTGCTGTACACCCCATGTGAGCTACTGTACACCCCGTGTGAGCTGCTGTACACCCCGTGTGAGCTGCTGCATGTACACCCCATGTGAGCTACTGCATGTACACCCCATGTGAGCTACTGTACACCCCATGTGAGCTGCTGTACACCCCGTGTGAGCTGCTGTACACCCCGTGTGAGCTGCTGTACACCCCATGTGAGCTACTGTACACCCCATGTGAGCTACTGTACACCCCATGTGAGCTACTGTACACCCCATGTGAGCTACTGTACACCCCGTGTGAGCTGCTGTACACCCCGTGTGAGCTACTGTACACCCATGTGAGCTGCTGTACACCCCGTGTGAGCTGCTGTACACCCCGTGTGAGCTGCTGTACACCACGTGTGAGCTGCTGTACACCCCGTGGGAGCTGCTGTACACCCCGTGTAAGCTGCTGTACACCCCGTGTGAGGTGTTATCCGCATTGTTTTGTTTTATTTAATTGTTATTGCATCATCAAAGTAATTGTTTTCGTTCGTCCTATATATTATTGGTCTTATCACTACGACTATTAATTTCCAACTCATTAATTGCATCCTCAGAGTTTTCAGATAGAAGCCAAACAGACTCAGGTAATTTACTACTGTGAAACTTACACAAATAGTGCTCCCTATCTATCTCTGCTCTTTTTCTAAGCACTTTTTTCTGCTCCTTTTCTATACTTACACTTGCAAAACCTCCTTCACAGTTGGCCACGAACATCCAATAAATTTCGCACTTAAAAGCATCAACAACAAAAAAAATTTGCCCGCAGTAACTCAGAGGCCGCCGCAGCCGCCGCCTCCACCAGATACGCCAACGTTTTATGATTCTTCATCGCGACCTCACAGCCGCGCCGGCAGGAGTCGAGGTCAGCTTTCTGCTCGGTTTGGGATAACCAGTTTTTTCCCATATTGGGATCTGACATTTCCCTTTGTTGGTATCTGACATTTCCCTTTGTTGGTATCTGACATTTTTCTTTGTCTGTATCTGACATTTCCCTTCATTTGCATCTGACATTTTTCTTTGTCTGTATCTGACATTTCCCTTTGTTGGTATCTGACATTTCTCTTTGTTGGTATCTGACATTTCCCTTTGTCTGTATCTGACATTTCTCTTTGTTGGTATCTGACATTTCCCTTTGTTGGTATCTGACATTTCCCTTTGTTGGTATCTGACATTTCTCTTTGTTGGTATCTGACATTTCTCTTTGTTGGTATCTGACATTTCCCTTTGTTGGTATCTGACATTTCCCTCTGTTGGTATCTGACATTTCCCTCTGTTGGTATCTGACGTTTCCCTCTGTTGGTATCTGACATTTCCCTCCATTTGCATCTGACATTTCCCTTTGTCTGTATCTGACATTTCCCTTTGTTGGTATCTGACATTTTCCTTTGTATCTGACATTTCTCTTTGTTGGTATCTGACATTTCTCTTTGTTGGTATCTGACATTTCCCTTTGTTGGTACCTGACATTTATCTTTGTTGTTATGTGACATTTCCCTTTGTATCTGACGTTTCCCTTTGTTGGTATCTGACATTTCCCTTTGTTGGTATCTGACATTTCCCTTTGTTGGTATCTGACATTTCCCTTTGTTGGTATCTGACATTTCCCTTTGTATCTGACATTTCCCTCTGTTATCTGACATTTCCCTTTGTATCTGACATTTCCCTCTGTTATCTGACATTTCCCTTTGTATCTGACGTTTCCCTCTGTTATCTGACATTTCCCTTTGTATCTGACGTTTCCCTCTGTTATCTGACATTTCCCTTCGCATTGGATCAGAGAGTTGGCTTCTTCTGCATTTTCCATGGATAAAAATGATGAAGAGCTCACGCGGCATTGCAGATCAGAGCCGCAGTCCCTACAGGGGAAACCAACGCAGTTCGTCGGTCGACGCAATTCTCGCCGGACCTGGCGGTGCTGGCAGTCGGGTGAGCGAATTTCTTGAATACTTCACGCTTCGAAATATTTGCTACGATACATATCGGGAAGTTGTTAAAAACCGACAAATTTCGCTTTTGTTTTGTTTGCAGCCCTCAAACTACCATCACCTGGCTGACAGCAGCGCAGAGCAGCACGAGTTGGACACGATGAGGTGAGAAACTTCTCAAACTTTTTTAGCTCGAGACGCGGGGTGTAGGGACCCTGTAGAAATTTAAGCGACATTGTCACACAACCGGCGAGAGGCATTGCTGCCCATTTCGCCGACTCCCCTGAGCAGACACACAAGTGCGCGGATACGTACGCACAGGCACACCCTCACACAGGAATGTACAGGGGCCCTGACTTTATTTATCGCCCTGGTCGGCCCTTAATTGCACGAGGGCAGAGCCAAGCCGAGATTCCAATTTAGCCTCGAATTAATGTGACTGCACTTGGAATCGAGCTTTGGGCGTCGAACTGCTTTTCCGCTTCAGCAGCAAACTGGACGCTCAAGCTGCAGCGGCTACGAATCTTCAGCAGCGACTGCACTACACCAGCTCAGCCTCTCCGCTTCATCACTCCGGCTACTACCAGCCCCATCATCAGCAGCAGTCAGCCCGACTGTCCCGCACAGAGGTTCTCCTGCCGCCAGCTTCAGCCGAGCGCGAGCTGCGCGAGTCCCGCGAACAGGCCGAGCATCTGCGCCGGGAGTTGCGCTCCGCGCACGACCGCCAGCTGAGGGAGAAGGCGGAGCTCCGGGCGCAGCTGGACGGCCTGCGGGCTCGCCTGATGGAGGCCAACGGACAGCGAGAGTCGCTGGCCAATCAGCGAGCGAGGGAGGCGGCCGCGCAGGACGACCTGATTGGTCGGCTGCAGGCTTCGGTTGAGGCGCTGCAGGCGGCTAACAGGGAGCAGGAGGCGGCCCTCCTGGAGACCAACCGGAGGCTGGACACGGCCAAGAGGCGCCAGTTCGGCCTGGAGGCGGCCCTCGCCGACGTTCGCGGCGTGCTGGCCGACGTGGAGACGCGGCGTCGAGGTGGACGGCCGTTCGTCGAGGGCGAGCCTGTGTCGCAACAGGAAGACGGCGTGCTGGCGACCACACTGGAGAGGTAGGCGTTCTTGGAATTCCACTCTCCCAGTACTTAGGATTCCCCCTGCTTGGGATTCCCCTGCTTGGGATTCCCCCTGCTTGGAATTCCCCCTGCTTGGAATTCCCCCTGCTTGGGATTCCCCTGCTTGGGATTCCCCCTGCTTGGGATTCCCCCTGCTTGGGATTCCCCCTGCTTGGGATTCCCCCTGCTTGGGATTCCCCTGCTTGGGATTCCCCCTGCTTGGGATTCCCCTGCTTGGGATTCCCCCTGCTTGGGATTCCCCCTGCTTGGAATTCCTGATGTGTTCCTTATTACTAAGACCTTTCTCAGTAATCAAAGAACAATCACTTCTAGCTACTGCTAGGCAACCCAGTAATCAAATGAAGGTATTTATTACTTTGAGTCCTGTTTTGGAGAGCTCTTCCTTTGCGTAGTTTCAATCAGTTTAGACGTCTAGATTTAGTTGTCCTGGTCCAGGTTCCTCTTTACTTCCAATGAAGTCGTTTCCGGCTGGAATCTGTCATTCGAACCAATCAGAAGCTTTGTATTAACAATGGGATCCCTGCGCCGTACTGCGGTTTCAGTTAAGCCTTCTCCTTCTAGCAGTGCCTTAATGCACTCTAGGTATAGCTCCGGTAATCACTGATAGTCCTCTAAGATCTATCAGGGTAGTCCTTCTGGAGACTACAACCAATGGAGTCTCAATAGACTCAAACTCAACAACAATAATGAGTCGACTCAAACAACCGGCGCAAATGAGTAAGGCTTACCACAGAAACTCAGCCGAGTCTTGATTGACTAATTGGTCTGCAGGAAGTCCTCCTAAGGCTTCCTCTTCGGAGCTCCTCCTTCTGGAGGTTCGGTTGTTGGCTCCGGGTCCGCTACGTACCACTTGTATTTATAGGCAAACGCGGACCCCTCGCGAGGTCGTCCATCACCTTTTTCGTAAATGTCAAAGGGTCACGCTTTGGTTGCTGTCAAGCATGACAGGGTAGAAAGTTAGGCCACTAGTCTAGTGTAAGCGCGCGTATTGGTTACTGTAGCTGGGTTATTTTTGGTTACCTTTGATTGGTTCATCCGGGTGCACGCCTAATGATGAATCGCAGATGGGGTTTGAACTGATAATTGTAGGTCACACGTGATTGGTCGGTTGCAAAAAGTAACATGTTTGACTTTACTCTCTTGTGATTGGTTGATTAAAATATATCTGTGATTCAGTACTTAATTTTATACATGCTACTTAGTATACTACTGAATAAAAATGTAGAAGTAGTATGTTAACAATTTGTATGACGTTTCTTGGGAGGTATAATACTCTACATTCCCTCATTCTTGGGATTCCCCCTGCTTGGAATTCCCCATGATTAGAATTCCCCTATTTGGGCTTCCCCTTGCTTGGAATTTCCACATGCTTGGGATTCCCCCTGCTAGGAATTCCCCATGATTAGAATTATCCAATTTAAGATTCCCCCTGCTTTGAATTCCCCTGCTTGGAATTCCCCCATTCTTGAGATTCCCACATGCTTGAGATTCCCCCTGCATGAAATTTCTACATGCTTGGGATTCCCCCATTCTTGAGATTCCCACATTCTTAGGATTTGCCCTGATTGAGATTCCCCTGCTTGGAATTCCCCATGACTGGTATTCCCCCATGCTCCAGATTCCCACATTCTTGAGATTCCCCCTCCTTGGAGTTTTCCAAGTTTGAAATTTCCCTTTTTGGGGTTTCCCCTGTTTATGATTTCCCCTGTTTTGAGTTCTCCTTGCTTGGAATTCCCCATGCTTAGAATCATCACAATTTTAGGTTGTCTGAAATTTTCCTAGTCAAAATAATCAGATGATTTTATAAATCCTAGGATTTCTTTTTCACTGGGTTTATAAAAAATCAAAACATGTCTTGCTATAAAAATCCCCATTCAACGATTCGCGCTCTCTCCTCCCTACCCAGATGCCTGCAAGAGTTCTCAGCTGAGATCGAGGACCGGCTGCGCGACATCGGATCTCTGGAGCATGAACTGTCCGAGTCGCGCCGCTCCTTCCTGGCCGAGAAGTCCGAGCTGGAGGCCGCCTGGCAACGCCGGTGCAGCGAGTCAGCTGACCAGTACGAGGCCGAGCTCAGGAAACTGCGGGACAGATCGGCCGAGGAACAGAGAAGGTCAAATTTGACAAATTCTGTATTGAGCATCTCAACTCCGCTGCCCCACCTCTCCTCTCGCCTCCATCGCCCCTCTCACCCTCTCACCCTTTCACCTTGTCACCCTCTCACTCTGTCACCCTGTCACCCTCTCACCCTGTCACCCTCTCACCCTGTCACCCTCTCACTCTGTCACCATCTCATCCTCTCACCCGGTCACCCTCTCACCCTCTCACCCTGTCACCCTCTCACTCTGTCACCATCTCACCCTCTCACTCTGTCACCCTGTCACCCTCTCACCCTGTCACCCTCTCACCCTGTCACCCTCTCACTCTGTCACCCTCTCACCCTCTCACTCTGTCACCCTGTCACCATCTCACCATCTCACCCGGTCACCCTGTCACCATCTCACCCTCTCACCCTCTCACCCTGTCACCCTCTCACTCTCTCACTCTGTCACCCTCTCACCCTCTCACCCTCTCACCCTGTCACCCTGTCACCCTCTCACCCTCTCACTCTGTCACCCTCTCACCCTCTCACCCTGTCACCCTGTCACCCTCTCACCCTCTCACTCTGTCACCCTGTAACCCTGTCACCCTCTCACCATCTCACTCTGTCACCCTCTCACCCTCTCATCCTCTCACCCTCTCACCCTCTCACCCTCTCACCTCACAAAGCAACTTACTACTATTAGTAAATCAAACAGTCCCCTCCTCAACGTCCCCTCCGCCACTGCAGACTGGAACTCGTAGCCGAAGACGCCCGTCGAGAGGCCGAGCAGCTGCGCTCGAAGGCGGACTCCCGGTCCAGCCGAGTGGCCGAACTGGAGTCCACCTTGTCCCGCCTAATTGACGACTATGACCGAGACAGGAAAGCCTGGGAATCGAAGCGATCGGCTCTCGAGTCGGGCCTGGACTCGACTCAGACTGAGCTTGCGGAGTCCAAGCGACTCAGAGAGGAGGCAATCAAAGAGTCAGCGCTGATCGAGCCGAGGCTCAAGTCCGCCGAGGCTGAGGTTGAAGAGTTGAAGGCGGAACGGGATGAGCTCTCCGAGGCCAGAGACTCGGCTGAGACCGAGCTGCACGAGGTCAAGACTAAACTGACTGCCAAGTCTACTGAAGTGGCCGAACTCAGGGCCCTGATTGAGGCGCTGAAAGAGGAGTCCGACTCGCTTACTAAGGAGCAGGTGAGACAGGCGGGTCTCAGGGTGAGATTTCCGAATTATCAGTAAGAGATCTCAGGGTGAGATTTCTGAATTGTTATTAAAATAATCTCAAGGTGAGATTTCTGACTCAACAGTAAGAGATCTAAGGGTGAGATTTCTGAATCGTCAGTTAATAGATCTCAGGGTGAGATTTCTGAATCGTCAGTTAATAGATCTCAGGGTGAGATTTCTGAATCGTCAGTTAATAGATCTTAGGGTGAGATTTCTGAATTAACAGTAAGAGATCTTAGGGTGAGATTTCTGAACCATCATTAAAAGAGATCTCAGGGTGAGATTTCTGAATCATCGTGGATAGATTTCAGGTTGAGATTTCTGAATCAACAGTAAGAGAATTTTTAGTATAATGGATCTCAGGGTGTGATTTCTGAATCGTCAGTTAATAGATCTTAGGGTGAGCTTTCTGAATCATCATTAGAAGATATCTAAGGGTAAGATTTATGAATCATCATGGATAGATCTCAGGGTAAAATTTCTGAATCATCATAAAGAGATCTCAGGGTGAGATTTCTGAATCATCATAAAGAGATCTCAGGGTGAGATTTCTGAATCATCATTAAAAGAGATCTAAGGGTAAGATTTATGAATCATCATGGATAGATCTCAGGGTGAAATTTCTTAATCATCATAAAGAGATCTCAGGGTGAGATTTCTGAATCATCATAAAGAGATCTCAGGGTGAGATTTCTGAATCATCATTAAAAGAGATCTAAGCGTAAGATTTATGAATCATCATGGATAGATCTCAGGATGAAATTTCTGAATCATCAGTTAAGAGATATCAGGGTGAGATTTCCAGAATTTAACAACTTCGTCACGCATTGAAATCGCGGCCCGCCCCCATCAGGTGACCAAAGCCCTGGCGGAGGAGCAGCAGTACACGCAGGCGCAGTCCCGCAGCCTGGCAACTCAGCTCGCGGCAGAGACTGAGCGCTGCGAGCTGCAAGCCAAGGAGCTGCAGGCAGTTAAAGCCGACGTGGCCGCTCTGGAGCGCCGCCTCGCCGATCAGTCGGAGGAGCGGCTGGAGATTGAGGAGCGGCTGTCCGCTTCCAACGAGGAGCTCCGACACCTGACTGAGCGACTGCGGCAGCGGGACGAGGAGGTGGCGAGACTGGCGGCTGAGCGGGACAGGCAGTATGAGCAGGAGGCTGGGCGGGCGCAGCAGCTGGCGAGCGTGCTGGAGGACTACAGGTGCAGCCTGGGAGCGTGTTTTCTGCCGGGTTTAGGGGCGGATTTTCTGCCGGGTTTAGGGGCGGATTCTCTGGAGGGTTTAGGGGCGGATTCTCTGGAGGGTTTAGGGGAGGTTTCTGGAGGGTTTGGGGGCGGATTCTCTGGCGGGTTTAGGGGCGGATTCTCTGGAGGGTTTAGGGGAGGTTTCTGAAGGGTTTGGGGGCGGAATCTCTGCCGGGTTTAGGGGCGGATTCTCTGGAGGGTTTGGGGGCGGGTTCTCTGGCGGGTTTGGGGCGGATTCTCTGGAGGGTTTAGGGGCGGATTCTCTGGAGGGTTTAAGGGCGGATTCTCTATAGGGTTTTGGGGGCGGATTCTCTGGAGGGTTTAAGGGCTTATTCTCTGGAGGGTTTAAGGGCGGATTCTCTGGAGGGTTTGGGGGCGGGTTCTCTGGCGGGTTTGGGGCGGATTCTCTGGAGGGTTTAGGGGCGGATTCTCTGGAGGGTTTAAGGGCGGATTCTCTAGAGGGTTTAGGGGCGGATTTTCTGGAGTGTTTAGGGGCGGGTTCTCTGGCGGGTTTTGGGGGCGGGTTCTCTGGCGGGTTTGGGGCGGATTCTCTGGAGGGTTTAGGGGCGGATTCTCTGGAGGGTTTAAGGGCGGATTCTCTATAGGGTTTTGGGGGCGGATTCTCTGGAGGGTTTAAGGGCTTATTCTCTGGAGGGTTTAAGGGCGGATTCTCTGGAGGGTTTGGGGGCGGGTTCTCTGGCGGGTTTGGGGCGGATTCTCTGGAGGGTTTAGGGGCGGATTCTCTGGAGGGTTTAAGGGCGGATTCTCTAGAGGGTTTAGGGGCGGATTTTCTGGAGTGTTTAGGGGCGGGTTCTCTGGCGGGTTTTGGGGGCCTCGGGGTGGATTTCCGGTGGGTAGAATCGGCTTTGAACGCGGCTGACTGTCTGGGTGAAAAGTCGGGAGCTGGAGCTGTAACAGAGACAGCAGTTTACACTGCAAAGTTTTCAACACAGTGGCAAACTTCAATAGCCGACGATCCATTTGCATCCGCAGGCACCTCGTCAGCCTGTTCGAGGACCGCAGCGGCCAGCTGGCGGCTTTGGAGTCTCGCGGTCGCCTTGGCGTTGCCGAGCTTGAGCGAGCCGCCGCTGAACGCGACTCGCTGTACTTGGAGCTCAAGGACTCGCGGCTGGAGGTGGCCGCGCTGCGGGCCGACTCTGAAGCTGCTCGGGTGGCCAGCGGCCGGGAGGCCGAGGCGCTGCGCAAGCGGGCGGCCGAACTCGCCGCCAGACTGAAGGACACCCGGGCGGAGCTGGCTCTGGCTAGGTCTGAAATCCCAGTTGATCCCAATCTCAAATCCCATGATCCCTATCTCGAATCTCGTGATCCCAATATCAAATCCCATGGTCCTTACCTCGAATCCCATGATCCCAACCTCCAATCCCATTATCCCTATCTCAAATCCCATGATCCCAACCTCGAATACCATGATCCCAACCTCGAATCCCATTATCGCAGTATCAAATCCCATTGGATCCCAATCTCAAGTCCCATGATCCCTTTCTTAAATCCTATGATCCCAATCTCAAATCCTATGATCCCAATCTCAAATCATATGATCCCAATCTCAAGTCCCATGATCCCTTTCTTAAATCCTATGATCCCAATCTCAAATCCTATGATCCCAATCTCAAATCATATGATCCCAATCTCAAATCCTATGATCCCAATCTCAAATCCTATGATCCCAATCTCAAATCCTATGATCCCAATCTCAAATCCTATGATCCCAATCTCAAATCCTATGATCCCAATCTCAAATCCTATGATCCCAATCTCAAATCCTATGATCCCAATCTCAAATCCTATGATCCCAATCTCAAATCATATGATCCCAATCTCAAATCATATGATCCCAATCTCAAATCCTATGGTCCCAACCTCAAATCTTATGATCCCAATCTCCAATCCTATGATCCCAATCTCAAATCCTATGATCCCAATCTCAAATCCTATGATCCCAATCTCAAATCCTATGATCCCAATCTCAAATCCTATGATCCCAATCTCAAATCCTATGATCCCAATCTCAAATCATATGATCCCAATCTCAAATCATATGATCCCAATCTCAAATCCTATGATCCCAACCTCAAATCTTATGATCCCAATCTCAAATCCTATGGTCCCAACCTCAAATCCTATGATCCCAATCTCAAATCCTATGATCCCAATCTCAAATCCTATGATCCCAATCTCAAATCCTATGATCCCAATCTCAAATCCTATGATCCCAATCTCAAATCCTATGATCCCAATCTCAAATCATATGATCCCAATCTCAAATCATATGATCCCAATCTCAAATCCTATGGTCCCAACCTCAAATCTTATGATCCCAATCTCCAATCCTATGATCCCAATCTCAAATCCTATGATCCCAATCTCAAATCCTATGATCCCAATCTCAAATCCTATGATCCCAATCTCAAATCCTATGATCCCAACCTCGAATCCCAGTTTGAACTCCCGCACAAACCCGTCGCTAATTGTCCTCCCCATCCAGGGACGCGCTCAAAGCAAAGGAGGAGGCGGAGGAGGCCACGGCAGCAGCTGCCCGCCGTCACCAGGCAGCCCCGTCCGCCTCGGCCGCCTCTGCCGCGGCCAAAAAGCAGCAACGCCGGCAGCAACAGCTGCAGGAGCGCCGGCTGATGGCTCTGGAGGCTGACAACGAGAGGCTGGTGGCCGAGCTGGACACCTGGGCGAGGCAGTGCAAGGAGGCCACGAACTCGGCTCGACAGGTGCAAAATCTGGGGATTTTAGATTGGGATCTAAGGATTTGAAATAGGGATCTAAAAATTTAAGATTGGAATCATGGGATTTAAGATTTAGATTAGGGGATTTGAAGTTTGAAATCAAATCCCATTTGATTTAAAATCAAATCCCATTTGATCCCAATCTCAAATTCCATGATCCCAACCTCAAATCAAATCCCATTTGATCAGGGATTTGAAGTTGGGATCTGAGGATTTTAGATTCTGATCGGAGGATTTAGATTGGGATCTGAGGATTTTAGATTGGGATCTGAGGATTTTAGATTCTGATCGGAGGATTTAGATTGGGATCTGAGGATTTTAGATTCTGATCGGAGGATTTTAGATTCGGATCTGAGGAATTTAGATTGGGATCTGAGGATTTTAGATTATGATCTGAGGATTTTAGATTCGGATCTGAGGATTATAGATTGGGATCTGAGGATTTTAGATTGGGATCTGAGGATTTTAGATTATGATCTGAGGATTTTAGATTCGGATCTGAGGATTATAGATTGGGATCTGAGGATCTAGATTGGGATCTGAGGATTCTTTGTTTAAAATATTCAAAAAAACCGACGCAGGCCGAGGCTGCGAATCGCCGACTCCGTGCGCAGCTGGCGGCTTGCCAGCAGGTGCTTCGCCAGCAGCTGCCCCAGCAACAGCCGCAGGCGCCGCCGCAGCCTCGCCGAAAGCCGCCACCTGTCGACGAAGGCAAATCCAACGGCGGCGCCGGCGCCGACGACATCCGCGCCGCCCTGGCCGACATCCAGAGCCTGCTGGGCCGCCGGCCGGCTGACAAGGAGGCCGTTGGCGACGACGAAGTCGGCGATAGCGCCGGGGAAGGTAACGGCGACGCCGATGCCGACGGCCAGATCAAAGGCAAAGCCGGCGACAACCGACTGCAAGGGAGGAGGCGGGGCACCGCAGGTGGCTGCGAAGCCGATCGCGCGTTGAGCCCGACTAGCCGGAGGCTGCTGCGCGGCTTGGGTGAGCGACGGGGTAATGTGCAGATTATGGTGGTTAATGTGCAGATTGTGGTTGGTAATGTGCAGATTGCGGTGGGTAATGTGCAGATTGTGTTGGGTAGTGTGCAGATTGTGTTGGGTAATGTGCAGAATGGATTGGGTAATGTGCAGATTGCGGTGGGTAATGTGCAGATTGCGGTGGGTAATGTGCAGAATGGAGTGGGTAATGTGCAGATTGCGGTGGTTAATGTGCAGATTGTGTTGGGTAATGTGCAGAATGGATTGGGTAATGTGCAGATTGTGCTGGGTGATGTGCAGATTGGGTGGGTAATGTGCAGATTGGGGTGGATAATGTGCAGATTGGGTGGGTAATGTGCAGATTGCGGTGGGTAATGTGCAGATTGTGTTGGGTAATGTGCAGAATGGATTGGGTAACGTGCAGATTGTGCTGGGTAATGTGCAGATTGTGTTGGGTAATGTGCAGATTTGGGTGGATAATGTGCAGATTCCTATTAGCTATCATTCTGTAATGATGGTTTGATATCTGAAAAATGAATTGGTTTGCTAAATAAATTTCAGATGACAAGCGGGGCACGAGCCAGCAGTAGCAGAGTCCGCATCATTCAGAAGCTTCCAAGCATAAGGATTGCTTCTTTTTAACAGCTCAGACAATGTGCGGTAATGTGTATTGTCAAGAATATCTGTGATCAGCTATTTAGTTACAGTTCACATACATATTTGTGCAGGTCACATTTCTCAATAAGGCATTCCTATTAGAGATTATGAATTGTTTATTTATTATTTGTAGTTGATTTTTATTATGTTGACTTATTGAAAACTAAAATTATCCGCGAATATTCCAACAGCTTACTGTTAGTAGCGTTCTAACAAATGTTATCGTAGATTGCTGATTGGTTTGTTAATCATCTTCCAATTTGAAAATATTCCAGTTCTGAAGTCCTCCGTTTGTATCTATGAAAGCCTAAGGCAGCTGTGATCTGCATTGGCCTTTGCTCGGATATTAAATTAGATTTAAATTGCTATTGTTTCATTATATAATAAAGCCGGTATCGAAATCGAAAAAGATTTTATATCGCGTTTTTTAAATTTGTTGAAAAATATTGTAGTGAAAATCGTGTTCTTTTCATTCACTTCTGTTGGTATGGTTACTGCTGTCGAAGTTTATTTGCTGATGTCAAACTATTTCTGATGCTTCTATTTCATCATGCCAATAATAATAATTGATTACACCTGCTGCGTACGGCTGTTCAGTCCAAGTATCGACTGGGGGGTCGCCACACACCCTCAATTACCCCAGCTAATGCTGGCACCCATTTTACAGCTGGGTGAACTGAAGCAATGCAGAGTTAAGGGTCTTGCTCAAGGACACAAATTGTTCCGAGTGAGTCAAGAATCGAACCCCCGACCTTCAAGTCGTGAGTCCGACGCTCTGACCACTAGGCTGCAATCATGCCAATACATGATTGTCTCCAGACTCCATCATCACGAGACATCATGGGACCCAGTTTATAGTGAGGTTTTGGCGTTGCGAAAGCAATCAAAGAACACATAAAGCTAGTCTTAAACTGAAATTTACAAGACAACTGGAGACCGAAAAGTTTGTTCCGGAAAGTTCCAGTCCAGAATTTAAGCGCAGCACCTGTCAAAATTTAGATTAGCAGACCATAAACTCTATGGCCTACAAAACAATGAGGACTGCGAGAACAAAGATCCTTTACGTCACAGGGGTCGGCGAACTCCGGCCCGAGGGCTACATGCGGCCCTGAAGCCTCTCTTCTCTTCTCTCTTTTCTCTCCTCTCCCCGTCTCCTCTCATCTCCTCTCCTCTCTTCTCATCTCTCATCTTATCTCTCATCTCCTCTTTCCTCTTCTGTCTGATCTATTCCCAAATTCAATCTCAGCTGGCGCGCAGCAAGAATCCCGGAATCCCGGAAATCATCCCGCGGTACCTTATCTACTACCTTTCGTCTTTTTTCAGTGTGCTCTCTTTAGCCTAGCAGGCCACTTTTCTTCATGGAGATTTCCATTTTTTGGATGATCTTCATCATATAGTCTCAGTTACTAAATCCCAGTTGCAGACACAAGCGCGCCAAAATACTGTACACAGACACGCAACTCGTACACACGCTGGCACGGGGTGTACAGCGAGTCCTTTGACTGTCATTTGACTGTCTGTCATCAATAGAAACTACAGCTCATCCTATTAATATCTATACAGTTAATTGCGCAAATGACAGGAAACCAAAAACACAGCACATCATAATACACTGGCTTCTAGGCATCGCAAACGAACCTCTTGCTGACAAAACAATTATTAAAACAATTCTTTACTACTTGGCAGTAGTGTGTCTACATCTGCGCAACAGAAAGCTGAATAACTTGAGATTCTAAAATTGTACAATTCCCTTTTTGCTACCTATCACAACTGAATAACAAGCTGCATAAAATATTAGCTAGCGGCACTTGCCTTAGTTAATGCGAAAAGTAACAACCAATTAAACAGTTAAGATTAAGATTGACTGACGCAATCTTATTTGATCGGAATTAAAGTTCACTGGAAACCCGCGTGTCTCGATCTGTCCTGCGGTGTACAATGAAAGGTGCGAGTCTGCAGCGCCTGATGGGCTTGGGGCCTGCTCAGATGTGCTCTGATGCATCACTGAAATCCCAACCAGCTGATCATTTCAACAAAGCCGGGTTCTGCAGCAGCTGCGCATTTGAAACTTGAGCTCCCACTCGGGAAAGAGGCTCTGAAGTCTGTCAACGCACCAGCTCAGCCGCCGCCAGTCTGGCCCGCTGATGCTGACGATTGCCCCGCGACACCGCCGAGGCAGCTTCAGCGTCTCCAGAACCTCGGCCTGGCAGCTGAAGTGGCTGAGGACTTTCAACAGCCGGCGATCCTCCCTGGTCACGAGAGAGCTGAAAACGTCAGACGCGTCTGTCACGCGGAACACCTGGCAGACTGGAGTCTGCTGCTCGACCGGCTGCCGGCTGTTCGAGTTGGACCGGCCGCGATGACTCGGCCCGTCGGCTGCGTGGTTTCGCGACCTCGGCTTCGGCACCGGCGGCGCTGTGAGGTTGTCTCTGAGCTGCGGCTGGCGCTGCTGCTCCCGCCACGGCGAGCTCGGCATCGAGCGGATCTCCAGCGAGGAGCTGCGAATCCGCGCGGTGTGACGAGACCGGCGTAGCGACGGCTGCTGCTGGCGGTGCTGCCGAGGCGACGGCGACGGGTCAGGAGGCGGAGCTGGCGTTAGCCGGGTCGCGGTCGGCTCGTCGAGCGTGGTCACGGCGTCGAACGAGGAGCTCACAAGGCTGCTCGAGTTGGCCTCGGCATCCGTCGCCACGTCGGGTGAGGCGGCCTGGTCGGCTGGGGGCGCCGCCGCCTCCGTGTTGGTGGTCGGAGGGAAAGCCAGGAGGGATGCCCGCGACAGCGAGACGAGCTTTGTTGCGAGATGGCGTTGCGACCAGGGCGCCGGCGAGCGCGACCGTCTGAGAGGCGGCGGCGGCGTCGACGGGAGACTGGCGAGAAACCGCTGCAACATCTCTGAACTCTGGGGCTGCTGCGGCTCTTTCTGAGTCTGAGGCTGCTGAGCTGCCTTTTGAGGCTGCTGAGGTTCTCTCTCAGGCTGCTGAGCTTCATTCTGAGGCTGCTGCGGCTCCTTCTGCTGCAGATGTGCGCCTTGGAACTGGTGCTGCTGCCTTTGCAAGCGTCGCAAAGAATGATCAACGTCCTGAGAAGCCAGTAGAGGATTGCGGATCGGTGGCGGAGGCAGAAGGTACCGGCGATCGCGACTGCGACTGAGTTGCTGGTGTTGCTGCTGATTTTGTTGTTGTTGTTGTTGTTGTTGTTGTTGCTGTTGTTGCTGCTGCTGCTGCTGTTTTTGCTGCTTCTGCTGCTGAGCATGCGTTTGCTGCTCCTCGACGTGCTGGCGCTGGTGCTGAAGCCTGGAGTAGCGAGCCCGCACGTGTTCGAGCTTCTGATAGTTGCTAGCCATGTTCGAATCCTCGTGCATATGTTACTTAAGCTGAACGAGTTTAGGATGTTTCTGCTGATCAGCTATATTTAATTACTATTTTGTCGAGAGTCTTTTGAGTATGAATAGGCTGTATGCAGCGCTATAGAATCTAAGTACTTTCTGAGTCCTTCTCCGTGTTCTATGGGCGAAGCACTGCCGGTTGATAATGCACTGGCAATTTACTTATTCTGCGTAGAAATTTATAATCCTTGTCTTTATTTGAAAAGTTATTTCTTTTCTTACTATCAGCTGAAAGTTTAAAGATCTTTACGTATAGTATATGGACCTATAGGGAAATTGGAAACGATCACACAAATTTAGGTGTGCCTATTTACTACTGGAAGTACCACAGTCAGAAATGCTAAATAAATACCTTTAAAAGCTCAAAATTTATACAGCTCAGCAACGCATTCCTCAGGATCCTGCCCCCTCTTCTGGGTCCTGACCCCCTCTTCTGGGTCCTGCCCCCCTCTTTTGGGTCCTGACCCCCTCTTCTGGGTCCTGCCCCCCTCTTCTGGGTCCTGACCCCCTCTTCTGGGTCCTGACCCCCTCTTGTTAGGCGCCACTGTCTCACCTGTCTCTTGTTGGGCGCCACTCTCTCACCTGTCTCTTGTTGGGCGCCACTCTCTCCCTGTCTCTTGTTGGGCGCCACTGTCTCACCTGTCTCTTGTTGGGCGCCACTCTCTCACTGTCTCTTGTTGGGCGCCACTGTCTCACTGTCTCTTGTTGCTGTTGGTCGCCACTCTCTCACTGTCTCTTGTTGGGCGCCACTCTCTCACTGTCTCTTGTTGGGCGCCACTCTCTCACTGTCTCTTGTTGGGCGCCACTCTCTCACTGTCTCTTGTTGGGCGCCACTCTCTCACTGTCTCTTGTTGGGCGCCACTCTCTCACCTGTCTCTTGTTGGGCGCCACTGTCTCACTGTCTCTTGTTGCTGTTGGTCGCCACTCTCTCCCTGTCTCTTGTTGGGTGCCACTCTCTCACTGTCTCTTGTTGGGCGCCACTCTCTCACCTGTCTCTTGTTGGGCGCCACTCTCTCCCTGTCTCTTGTTGGGCGCCACTGTCTCACTGTCTCTTGTTGCTGTTGGGCGCCACTCTCTCACTGTCTCTTGTTGGGCGCCACTCTCTCACTGTCTCTTGTTGGGCGCCACTCTCTCACTGTCTTTTGTTGGGCGCCACTGTCTCACTGTCTCTTGTTGGGCGCCACTTTCTCACCTGTCTTTTGTTGGGCGCCACTCTCTCACTGTCTCTTGTTGGGCGCCACTGTCTCACTGTCTCTTGTTGCTGTTGGGCGCCACTCTCTCACTGTCTCTTGTTGGGCGCCACTCTCTCACTGTCTCTTGTTGGGCGCCACTCTCTCACTGTCTCTTGTTGGGCGCCACTCTCTCACTGTCTCTTGTTGGGCGCCACTCTCTCACTGTCTCTTGTTGGGCGCCACTCTCTCCCTGTCTCTTGTTGGGCGCCACTGTCTCACTGTCTCTTGTTGGGCGCCACTCTCTCACTGTCTCTTGTTGGGCGCCACTCTCTCACTGTCTCTTGTTGGGCGCCACTCTCTCACTGTCTTTTGTTGGGCGCCACTCTCTCACTGTCTCTTGTTGGGCGCCACTCTCTCACTGTCTCTTGTTGGGCGCCACTCTCTCACTGTCTCTTGTTGGGCGCCACTGTCTCACTGTCTCTTGTTGGGCGCCACTGTCTCACTGTCTCTTGTTGGGCGCCACTGTCTCACTGTCTCTTGTTGGGCGCCACTCTCTCACTGTCTCTTGTTGGGCGCCACTCTCTCACTGTCTCTTGTTGGGCGCCACTCTCTCACTGTCTCTTGTTGGGCGCCAATCTCAAGCATAAGTTGAGCTCCTCCTGCCAACACGCAGGCTTGGTTACCTGCGTAAACCTTGAGGGATGGGGTGAGGGGCGCAGCCTGAAGGAGAATCAGGACTATAAGATCTTTACAGAATTCTCACCGAGACTCTCGCGAGCCTGGCACACGGGGCCGAACTGATTGGCGCACGTGGGCAGCGCTATTAAAACAGAAAGAGCACCCCCCTATGCGCATGATTAAACATTGAACCGCACGCACGCACCGCACCGTCCATGCAAGTCCCACAATAAATAGCTTTATCTGTTAAGGATGTGTAAGAGTCTGTATTCCACAGTTCATCCTCTCCATAGTATATACAATTCTTATCTCAATTTCAGACTGTTGCACTGACTGTGTAGCTAGGTAAGACTGCATCAAAAATTTCAAAATGCCATCAAAGTTGCTTTCATATAGTTCACAGCAGAGACTTCAAAACCGTTGATTTCTGAGCTCAGGACGCGGTTGATCGATTCTTGCAGGTGGCACTTGGCTGGCGACTGGGATAAGGGAACCGGTTGATGGAGCGTGTCCTGGATATTCTCTTTCTATTCTAGTGATTTATAATGATGTTTGAATTTACTGAGCTCATATTTAACAGAAGGAATTCAAGATTGAAATTTTAACTCATTCTGAGAAACTTTGTGTTCAACCTCTGTCCTCTGTCCTCTGTCCTCTGTCCTCTGTCTTCTGTCTTCTGTCTTCTGTCCTCTGTCCTCTGTCCTCTGTCCTCTGTCCTCTGTCCTCTGTCCTCTGTCCTCTGTCCTCTGTCCTCTGTCCTCTGTCCTCTGTCCTCTGTCCTCTGTCCTCTGTCTTCTGTCTTCTGTATTCTGTCCTCTGTCCTCTGTCCTCTGTCCTCTGTCCTCTGTCCTCTGTCCTCTGTCCTCTGTCCTCTGTCCTCTGTCCTCTGTCCTCTGTCCTCTGTGTCCTCTTGTCCTCTGTCCTCTGTCCTCTGTCCTCTGTCCTCTGTCCTCTGTCCTCTGTCCTCTGTCCTCTGTCCTCTGTCCTCTGTGTCCTCTTGTCCTCTGTCCTCTGTCCTCTGTCCTCTGTCCTCTGTCCTCTGTCCTCTGTCCTCTGTCCTCTGTCCTCTGTCCTCTGTCCTCTGTCCTATGTCTTCTGTCCTCTGTCCTTTGTCCTTTTTCCTCTGTCCTCTGTCCTCTGTCCTCTGTCCTCTGTCCTCTGTATTGCCTCCTGTATCCCTGATCATTAAGAACAGGTACATGTAACTGTTTGAAGTGCCACAGTTAGTTAAGTTAACGTAAAATTACAGTTTTCTATACATACGTTTTTAAATTTAATGTTTGTTAAAAAAAGAAAAAAATTTTGTTATTGAAAAAACACAAGCTTAGACTACGTTATCCTTAGACGTTATCAACCGCGCTACTTTATCCTTCAGTCAGTGTGTCAGTCTTAGTATATAGAATTGATTAATGAGAATGAAGATAGGTTATCCTTTTTAGCTCGCAGTAGTGGAATTTAACAAATACACGAGCATCCCCTCCCTCCCGACTACTCAATCTCTCAACCAATTAGCTAGTGCCCGCCGCATCGCCTCCGCCAATGACCGTTCAGACCAGCCCCTTCTCACGCGCTCGATTTAAATGAACTTACTCAACCAAACGGGAACTTGTCCGAGAACCAGAGCCGAGCCGAAGCCCTGCTATAGCATGGAACTTCACAACCAGCAGCAGCACTGGAGCGCAGTGGGCGAATCGCTATTCCACACAGAAGCCCCATACTACCCAACAGAGTTTCAAATGCCTGTCAATCAGCATCATCAATCCTGCGGCTATCCTATTGAGCAGTTCTCAAACTTTACCGACCAGAATCAGCATCAGTTTGTTGAGTACATTTCCCAGCATCCGATGGCTCAGCATCAAGCAGTCTATCCAAGCATCGATCTGGATCAGCCGATCGAGTGGCAGGCATCAATCAAGGATAGCGCAAAGTGTATCAAGGCAGCCGCGCCGCAGGACCGTCAGCAGCAGCGGCCGCATCGCAGGCAGATGACGGACGCCCGCTCCCGTCGGATCCACCAACGCCGAGCGGCCAATCAGCGCGAGCGCAAACGAATGCGCTCAATAAATGCCGCTTTCGACGGTCTCCGACGCCGACTGCCGATCGAGCAGAAGGAGGATCGGAAGCTGTCCAAAGTGGAGACGCTGAAGTACGCCATCCAGTACATAAAGAATCTGGCGGAGGTGCTGCGCGAACTGGAGGCCAGCGAAGCTCGAGCCAACCCGCATTTGAATAGTCGGAAGCCGGCTAAAGTGATACTGCTCTGTCATAGTGCTGCTGTACCTCATGGAGATGATGAAGGACTTCAGCAGCTGCAGTGCAACGATAGCAACGGCAATTGTGAGTTCTGCATTGTTATAAGGCATTTTGCCTGCGTATTTTACTGAAAAGAAGCTGCTAAGCTTGATTTGAACTGTAGCTTTGGTCAGGTTAGTCGTGAATCAGGCGCCAAGCAGGATGAGTCAAATGAGGCGCCAAGCAGGATGAGTCAAATGAGGCGCCAAGCATGCAGGATGAGTCAAATGAGGCGCCAAGCATGCAGGATGAGTCAAATGAGGCGCCAAGCATGCAGGATGAGTCAAATGAGGCGCCAAGCATGCAGGATGAGTCAAATGAGGCGCCAAGCAGGATGAGTCAAATGAGGCGCCAAGCAAGCAGGATGAGTCAAATGAGGCGCCAAGTAAGCAGGATGAGTCAAATGAGGCGCCAAGCAAGCAGGATGAGTCAAGTGAGGCGCCAAGCAAGCAGGATGAGTCAAATGAGGCGCCAAGCAGTCCAGCATGAGTAGCCATAAATGAATAAATAGATTCACGTCGCCTGTCTCTGTGAGACACGTGCCCAAAATCAAATAATTCAGTTGTATAAATCTATACGAGTATGTAAGAAACCTTCCGAGAGTTTCAGACACAGATTGAATCCAAGCTGCAGAACTGTGTGTGTGTTGAGCTAAGCTTGAGTCTTGTTAGATTAAAGGATTTTAGGAAGTCAGCTAATAGACACAGGCACTTATTATTCGAAATTCGGATTTTCAGATATTTAAAGGATGTGCAGCTTTGAGTATAGGATGTTTATTGAATGAGGATTTTAACTCTTAAGTCTTTCTTGGTGAGATTGTTATAACTGTGTTGACTCATATATAGGCTATTCTCTATATATAGGGGTGTAAATTGAACATTAGTAATTATCTCTCAGCATGATTGACTGGGCCTCCCTCCTAAGAGCTCCGTGATTCTTCGTGTGGATATATAAATTTTTAGGTGTCTTAAAATCGGCTCGGGTCCCTACATTAATAGTTTCAAGGGCTATCTATAAAACCGTATTTGTTGGGTTTTATAGGAAAATATGATTGATTGAAGAATAGATTAGAGGTTATGACAGAGTGAGAGAGGGTGCGACGGTGAGAGAGTGAGATAGGGAGAGTGTGAGATGGGGAGAGGGTGAGATGGGGAGAGGGTGAGATGGGGAGAGGGTGAGAGAGGGTGAGATGGGGAGATGGTGAGATGGGGAGATGGGGAGAGGGTGAGATGGGGAGATGGTGAGATGGGGAGATGGTGAGATGGGGAGATGGGGAGAGGGTGAGATGGGGAGAGGGTGAGATGGGGAGAGGGTGAGATGGGGAGATGGTGAGATGGGGAGATGGTGAGATGGGGAGATGGGGAGAGTGTGAGATGGGGAGAGGGTGAGATGGGGAGGGGGTGAGATGGGGAGATGGGGAGAGTGTGAGATGGGGAGAGTGTGAGATGGGGAGAGTGTGAGATGGGGAGAGTGTGAGATGGGGAGAGTGTGAGATGGGGAGATGGGGAGAGTGTGAGATGGGGAGAGTGTGAGATGGGGAGAGTGTGAGATGGGGAGAGTGTGAGATGGGGAGAGTGTGAGATGGTGAGATGGGGAGATGGTGAGATGGGGAGATGGGGAGATGGGGAGATGGGGAGAGTGTGAGATGGGGAGAGGGTGAGATGGGGAGATGGTGAGATGGGGAGATGGGGAGAGTGTGAGATGGGGAGAGTGTGAGATGGGGAGAGTGTGAGATGGGGAGATGGGGAGAGTGTGAGATGGGGAGATGGGGAGAGTGTGAGATGGGGAGAGTGTGAGATGGGGAGATGGGGAGAGTGTGAGATGGGGAGAGTGTGAGATGGGGAGAGTGTGAGATGGTGAGATGGGGAGATGGTGAGATGGGGAGAGTGTGAGATGGGGAGGGGGTGAGATGGGGAGAGGGTGAGATGGGGAGAGTGTGAGATGGTGAGATGGGGAGATGGTGAGATGGGAGAGGGTGAGATGGGGAGGGGGTGAGATGGGGAGGGGGTGAGATGGGGAGATGGTGAGATGGGGAGGGGTGAGATGGGGAGAGGGTGAGATGGGGAGGGGGTGAGATGGGGAGATGGTGAGATGGGGAGGGGGTGAGATGGGGAGAGGGTGAGATGGGGAGGGGGTGAGATGGGGAGAGGGTGAGATGGGGAGGGGGTGAGATGGGGAGGGGTGAGATGGGGAGGGGTGAGATGGGGAGAGGGTGAGATGGGGAGGGGGTGAGATGGGGAGAGGGTGAGATGGGGAGGGGGTGAGATGGGGAGAGGGTGAGATGGGGAGATGGGGAGATGGGGAGAGTGTGAGATGGGGAGAGGGTGAGATGGGGAGATGGTGAGATGGGGAGATGGGGAGAGTGTGAGATGGGGAGAGTGTGAGATGGGGAGAGTGTGAGATGGGGAGATGGGGAGAGTGTGAGATGGGGAGATGGGGAGAGTGTGAGATGGGGAGAGTGTGAGATGGGGAGATGGGGAGAGTGTGAGATGGGGAGAGTGTGAGATGGGGAGAGTGTGAGATGGTGAGATGGGGAGATGGTGAGATGGGGAGAGTGTGAGATGGGGAGGGGTGAGATGGGGAGAGGGTGAGATGGGGAGAGTGTGAGATGGTGAGATGGGGAGATGGTGAGATGGGGAGAGGGTGAGATGGGGAGGGGGTGAGATGGGGAGGGGTGAGATGGGGAGATGGTGAGATGGGGAGGGGGTGAGATGGGGAGAGGGTGAGATGGGGAGGGGGTGAGATGGGGAGATGGTGAGATGGGGAGGGGGTGAGATGGGAGAGGGTGAGATGGGGAGGGGGTGAGATGGGGAGAGGGTGAGATGGGGAGGGGGTGAGATGGGGAGAGGGTGAGATGGGGAGGGGGTGAGATGGGGAGAGGGTGAGATGGGGAGGGGTGAGATGGGGAGGGGGTGAGATGGGAGATGGTGAGATGGGGAGGGGGTGAGATGGGGAGAGGGTGAGATGGGGGGGGGTGAGATGGGGAGAGGGTGAGATGGGGAGGGGGTGAGATGGGAGAGGGTGAGATGGGGAGGGGTGAGATGGGGAGGGGTGAGATGGGGAGATGGTAAGATGGGGAGGGGGTGAGATGGGGAGAGGGTGAGATGGGGAGGGGGTGAGATGGGGAGAGGGTGAGATGGGGAGGGGGTGAGATGGGGAGAGGGTGAGATGGGGAGGGGGTGAGATGGGGAGAGGGTGAGATGGGGAGAGGGTGAGATGGGGAGGGGGTGAGATGGGCAGAGGGTGAGATGGGGAGAGGGTGAGATGGGGAGAGTGTGAGATGGGGAGAAGGTGAGAGGGTGGATGAGCGAGCGGAAAGTGATACGAATAGCTGTTAAAGAGTGACTCGCTCTCATTCATTCAGAATCTCATTCTGTCATTCCGATACAGCCTCAGCCGGTTCGCTCGACGCAACCTCGACGCCTCAATCGGAGATTCGAACCCGTGTCCTCGCCAGCCCCTGCTGGGCGGCTGAATCTGCGGCAGCCCAGAGTCCCGGCCTGCAGGTGTGGGGCCACTCCCTGGCCTGGCGAGACGAGCGGCAGGCGCTCGATCCGGAGTGTCGAATCCGGTGCCCCACCGTGGACACCGACGAGGACGAGGCTGAGGACGTCGAACAGCAACTACTGGATGGTGGAGGACGCGGCGCCGCGGACGCTCTCATGGACGAGTTTCTGCTTCATCAGCAGCAAGAGGAGAGGCAGCAGCAGCAGCAGCAACAGCACTCAAATGCTCAACGCCAGCGGCGCTTGCGTCGACGTCGTGGTCGTCGCGTCCGAGCGACGCTTTGGACGCCGTGCGTCCTTGCCGTCGGTGAAACGTGCGGCGACGGCGACTGGCTGACTGATGGAATTGGAAACACTTTTTTGGAGTCGCAGCAGCAGTGATGCCTCATTTTTTATGCGCGTTAGAAAATTATTTGTATTGAAAGACTTAATCGTGAATGGCAATCTAGGATCGTGAATGAAATTTTAGGATTGTGAATGAGCAATTTAGGATCGTGAATGGAAATCTAGGATCGTGAATGGCAATCTAGGATCGTGAATGGCAATTTAGGATCGTGAATGGAAATCTAGGATCGTGAATGGAAATCTAGGATCGTGAATGGCAATCTAGGATCGTGAATGGCAATTTAGGATCGGATCGTGAATGAGCAAATCCGGATCTTGAACGTGCCATTCCAGATATTTTGTTAATGTTTGTTAATGTAGTTTGGCTCCAGCAATACACAATTTTGCCATTTTGTATTTCATAGTATCGTTCAGGTTTTTCATCCGGTTCCTCAAAGCAAAGTTAAAAACGTACTATTTAAAGCATTGACCATCCTTGACAACTGCCATCTGTACTTTATATTTTTGTTAAAGTATTTGCAATACATGATGTAAGATTTCCTGTACACTCGTAGTCCTTAAAAGTTTCCTGCATTGTCCATATCTTTATTTAAGCTATACTTAGTAATTATATTAGCTCACGAAAGCTCAACACAGTATACTTTCTGCAAAAGAAAAAACGTTTATCTTGGCTATATTTAGGTTCCTCTTTCACTTAAGCCACGGTAGGCCTGCATAGTTTGTTTTGGGCAGCAGAGAAGGTTGACTAGAGAAGGTCAAAGTGGTCAGCTGGTCAGTCAAGTGGAAAAATTTCTGCAAGCACTGGGAGTCTTGCACACATTACTATGCCAACTTTGGTAAAGACCAGCTAAAAGTGGAAAACATCGGCAGCTCAAAGGTGAACAATTACGTTGTCCCCTGGTTCCATTCCGCGCGCGTGGTCACATTTCATTTTGGGAAATTCTCATCCCAGAGGGCCAACCCCATTTCAGGGAGGGGGGGGCATCACAATCCCGAAAAGCGCTTTCCATCATAAACCCGAAATATCATACACCCGAAACATCATACACCCGAAATATCATAAACACGAAATATCATAAACCCGAAATATAATCAACCGAAATATCATAAACCCAAAATATCATAAACCCGAAATATCAAAAACCCGAAATATCATACACCCGAAATATCATAAACCCGAAATATCATAAACCCGAAATATCATAAACCCGAAATATCATAAACCCGAAATATCATACACCCGAAATATCATACACCCGAAATATCATAAACTCGAAATATCATAAACACGAAATATCATAAACCCGAAATATAATAAACCGAAATATCATAAACCCAAAATATCATAAACCCGAAGTATCAAAAACCCGAAATATCATACACCCGAAATATCATAAACCCGAAATATCATAAACCCGAAGTATCAAAAACCCGAAATATCATACACCCGAAATATCATAAACCCGAAATATCACAAACCGAAATATCCTAAACCCGAAATATTATAACTCAGAAAGTTCTAGCAATGTCCATGACACTATTTCGGTTATCGGTGTTATGATATTTCGGGTTTATGATGGCGACCCCACTAATGCACTACTGTGTGAGCGTGTGTGCTAAGAGTGCAAAACTTCGTATCCTCAGCGAATCCAAGTACTTCGAGCTGTTTTTCAGTTTTGCGCGCTTTAGATTTGCAAGGCTTGTTTTGTATCTACAAAAACTTTGTCGGGTCTCATTTTAGAAGCCTAAATAAATTATACACTTAATTGAGCTAATTGCACTAATATACACTAATATACTAATACAGTACTACACTAATACACTAATACACTAGTACACTAATACACTAGTACACTAATACACTAGTACACTAATACACTAGTACACTAATACACTAGTACACTAATATACTAATCAACTAAAACAATAATATACTTATATACTTATATACTAATACGCTAATGTACTAATATACTAATACACAAATGAATTAATTACACTAACACACTAATAAACTAATAAACTAAGACACTAATAATCTAATAACCAATACGCTAACACACTAATACACTAATAAACAAAGACACTAATACGCTCGTAATCTAATACACCAATACGCTAACACACTAATACACAAATAAACAAAGACACTAATACGCTCGTAATCTAATACACCAATACGCGAAGATACAATATTTATGAACCGAGTTAAAAAAGATCAAGCTTTGAGTTCAAATTGAAAATATTTTTTCCATGAAACCTTTATGAATCCCAGAGGCTCAACACCGAACAGAAACTTGTGTAAATTTCTCCCTCAACTCAAACTACCAAACCTCTCGATCATATCTGGGTTATTTCAGGAGATTTCATGGAGACTTCAGTTATTATCTAAACAACTCCTCTTCCCTACTCATTACATTAGGCAGCCCAGAAATTCGCGTTTATCCTTATCAGGGCAGGATATACATGGGACACAGAGATATTAACCATAGTGTAATTTGTTTGCAAATATAGAGTTAAGCGTCCACACTGCAATATACCCCCTCCATTCCTTTAAACAGCAGCTTTTATCTGTTATTCATGGACAGCAAAAGCGTTTGCAGGAATTAAATCCAACGTATAGATAAGAAAGCTGGGCTTAACTTATTTGCTGCAACTGTCCGGAGGCTCACGCGCTTCTTCCCTTGTGTCTGTCGTCTTCCCACCGTGTGTAGCGTAGCTGTGAAATATTAGACTGATTAAAACTGAGATACCGCTCGAAGCAATTTGTACTGAAAAAAAAGTTTTTTTTCAACGATAATTTCATACAATGTATACAAGTTAAACCATTTTTTCTGAGTTTCTTTATTAATTGAATAATTGATACTGTATAAACTATCAATATGAATGTCGCAATATATGAGCAAATAGAGGAGAGACAATAGTCAATAGAGAAGGCCCGCTTTTGTATCCAACAACCCGACTCGCCGAATATTCAACTCAACTCTAATTCTATTACTCGTATAGCATATTCCCCCTATTGTTTTAGTTGCTAAGCGGGTTCTAAAAATAGCCCTGGCACTTAACCCATCTCGCTTCAACTCGAACTCGTGTATAGTCTATGGCCAGTTCTAGTAGGAGCTACTAGTAAGCATTTAATTATAATCCATCCAGTCATGCGCTAAGCAAGAGTTATCAATTGACCGATTTGTCAAGGAAGCCGGCCAGCAGTCATGGCTGCCTCGCTAGCCTGGATCAGCGCAGAGGAGATTGTGCGCTACAAGTACAGAAGCCAGCGAGTCGAGGTGCTGCTCTACAGCGCCCAGACCTGCCAGATCTGTCAGAGTAAGCTCATACCGATTTTCGACGATCTGAGCAGATGGTCATTAGGCCAGTGGAAGTCCAAGGGCCTGGTTAACGCCAAGCTGGCCATCCGAATGTCTGCACTTGACACGTCAAAATGTCAGCGGCCAAACATACCCGAGGTGAAGGACGTAGTCACCGTGCCCTACGTGCAGATGTGGGCACCGTCCGGTTTTGAGTACGAGCCGCTGCGACTCGACCTGAACTTTGAGAACATGAGCTACGATAGCATCAAACAGCGACTGGTAGACTGGATCGTGAAAAATGTCAACGAGATCGAATGAAAAACCGTTGCGTTTGGAACATTCAAACACCATTTAAAAATAGTTTTTTTTTCTCTTCAAAAAAAACTAACGGAACTCGTACGTGTCTCCAGTCGGCGCTGAAAGTTTCGCGAATTTGTAAAATAAAA
This sequence comes from Macrostomum lignano, assembly GCA_002269645.1. Taxonomy (NCBI): domain Eukaryota; kingdom Metazoa; phylum Platyhelminthes; family Macrostomidae; genus Macrostomum; species Macrostomum lignano. Next base: position 10,740 of record NIVC01002477.1, on the reverse strand, counting down.
ATAAAATCAACGCCACAAATTTTCCGTTTTTGCCTGGAGTTTCTGTAACACTTGAAGAGCGCGCGTTCCATCTGTTTTGATTGAATTTTTCTCAATAAAATTGTATGCACGCGAGCAAGTTACTGTAAGTAGTCACTACTGAACAACTTTTTCGAATGTTCGGAAAAAATTGGCCGCTACAGGCATTGTTGAATCAGCGGGTGGTCGAACTCTGGTAAGGGCAGACTCAGAGCGGATGATGCGTGCTTCCAGCTGGAGTTCCTGACGGTGCAACAGGTCGTTTGGTTGGACCAAGGCCAGGGCGGCGTTGCAGTGCCGCGATAGTGAATCGATCGGCGATTATCTTGAAGGTAGCAGTAGGCCAGTGCGCTCCCACGTCAGCTTGCTGTTCGAGCGGGTCTGTCAGCGTGTACGACTTATCAGTAAAGCACTAAGGCACTACTAGTACACGAAGGCACTAGTACACTAAGGCACTATTACACTAAGGCACTATTACACTAAGGCACTAGTACACTAAGGCACTAGTACACTAAGGCACTATTACACTAAGGCACTAGTACACTAAGGCACTAGTACACTAAGGCACTATTACACTAAGGCACTAGTACACTAAGGCACTAGTACACTAAGGCACTAGTACACTAAGGCACTATTACAATAATGCACTAGTACACTAAGGCACTATATCAATGTAAATAATAACAATGATTGATTACACCTGCCCTAATGAACAGATGTAAAAACCGCAAAATCTGGCCTTCATCCACTTTTTTCTATTAATCCAATAAAAACCCACAATATTACTTATTGTTCTTCTTCTGTTTTGATTTTGATGCGTACGAGCGTATTTTTATTTGATATGTTATTCTGTTGTTAGATCTGCTATTCAGCTGTTAGAGATGCTATTCATCTGTTAGATATGTTATTCATCTGTTAGATATGCTATTCAGCTGTTAGATATGTTATTCATCTGTTAGATATGCTATTCAGCTGTTAGATAAGTTATTCAGCTGTATTTAGCTCCTAAATGCGAGCAATTCAATACACAGTAATGACATGCTGTCTCAGCATCAGCCGAGAGTTTGTCAAAGAAATTTTAACGGAAAAAGGAAAGGCTGAGATTGCACGAAATCAGTTTATTTGTGGCTTTATCGGCTCTCACATCATGAATGCAGCTTTGGGTTATTAGATTGATCAGAGAGCAATATTTCAAACACGAGCATTCCGAAACATTTTGTGTCATTAATATGCAGTCTGAAAAAGTTAGATGAACATTGGTTGTTGCAGCTACTGGCCCACAATCTCTTATGTACGGCCGCATTATTGGCAGCCTGGTCCAGTAGGATCTTGTTGGAGCCGTCCTTGACTAGTGGAGTGGTGGAGTGGAGTTGTGCTGTAGTGAAATGCTGTAGTGGAGTAATGCTGTATTGGAGTAATGCTGTAGTGGAGTAATGCTGTAGTGGAGTGCTGTAGTGGAGTGCTGTAGTGGAATGCTGTAGTGGAGTGCTGTAGTGAAATGCTGTAGGGGAGTAATGCTGTAGTGGAGTGCTGTAGTGGAATGCTGTAGTGGAGTGCTGTAGTGAAATGCTGTAGGGGAGTAATGCTGTAGTGGAGTGCTGTAGTGGAATGCTGTAGTGGAGTAATGCTGTAGTGGAGTGCTGTAGTGGAATGCTGTAGTGGAGTAAAGCTTTAGTGGAATGCTGTAGTGGAGTAATGCTGTAGTGGAGTGCTGTAGTGGAATGCTGTAGTGGAGTAATGCTGTAGTGGAGTAATGCTGTAGCGGAGTAATGCTGTAGTGGAGTGCTGTAGTGGAGTAATGCTGTAGTGGAGTGCTGTAGTGGAGTGCTGTAGTGGAGTGCTCTAGTGGAGTAATGCTGTAGTGGAGTGCTGTAGTGGAGAGGTGCTGTAGTGGAGTGCTGTAGTGGAGAGGTGCTGTAGTGGAGTGCTGTAGTGGAGTAATGCTGTAGTGGAGTGCTGTAGTGGAGAGTTGCTGTAGTGGAGTGCTGTAGTAGAGAGGTGTTTCAACAATGGCACGCGACTTACTTTTTCTTCAAGCTGGCAAGACTGACTCCCTTGTAAATTTGCACATGACTGCTCCCGCCGCATGTTTCTTGGAAGTTGCCATTGCAAATCCTGTTGCAAAAGTTGAATGAAATTTTGATTGAGTTAATTCGGTTGCCGCACCAGCACTCTGAACCGGACTTTAGCCCGAAGTAAGCGTAGTCATTCCAGCTGCAGTCCTCAGCGCAGACGTCCGCAGTCATTTTGGACGAGTTGTCCACTTTGTGCCCTAACGGTATTGCTTGTGCTTCTCGGGCATGTACGAAGCAACCTTGGTACTCGTCTGAAAAATGCATGAGACGACTGAAAATAATACAGTTAAAAGTGCCAACACGCTGCGTTGCCCACTACTCTCTACCGGCAATGTGAGTAGGTCTCAGTCTAAAGTCACATCAGAGCAATTAGGTAAAGCAATTAAATAATATAAGCACTCATTTTCTGTGCAGACGTTGCCGTTGTGGGACATACATTTACCTCTGAAATGTATAAATGTAGCCAATAGGAAGGAACGGGAGGAAAGGGATGCTAAAAAAGTGAAGGTCGATCGAGCGAGACAAAAATAACTGGCACAGATTAGCACTCCATTCTATTCCTTCCTCCACGTTCGTGGCGAAGGAGTCAGACGCGTTCAACGTTGAGCTCCTTTGCCCCTCCGCATCGTAGTCTATGGCAAAAACTTTATTGTCAGAATGGGGGATATTGCGCGGCTTGCAAATGCAGCAACGCCTATACCACGAGTGCACGTATTTGCAGAATAATTTTAAAGAAGAAAAGACTTACATTTTTTGCTGATCATGACTGAAATTGTTTTGACAATTTTTTTTGCGAACTGGGTGTATTGATAGATGGTGATATGTTGTTAAAGTAAACGCATTATAGGTAAAATATGTAGCACTCTGACAGCGATAGGAGAAATATCGAACTGCACAATTAGAAATGTGCTACACTCGCACAAGAAACTTTCACTGAAAACCAGTTTCGGTTCAAAATGCATTCTCGAGGTGGAACTTTCTCAACTTTTGAGCAATTAATCCTCGAGATTTATGCATTTTGAATTCCCAGATAGTTTTTGTTATTTTGAAAACAAACCAAATGTGTGCTTTTCGATGCTTATTTCCAATGACGACAAAATTGAAAAGAAGACTAAATGAAGAGTAATGAAGCAGATTTCGCAAATATTTCATTTTTGATAGTGCGCTGCATAAGGTTTGGTCAAGAAAAACCCGTTGGAGAAGATACATTAAGGATATACATAAGGACTATATTTAGTATATAGGACTAGCAATCTTCGCCCCTCATTGGGGGAAGCAAAAGGTAAGGAATCAATTTTTTGAATAAACTAGAACATGCGGCTTTTGACCTTTTACAGTTACTATTGTTAGTTGATATCAGCATGACAGCACCCCCTTTTGGCTTTGGAATTGAAGCGATTCTTCCAGGAGTCTTGAGCCACAGCATTTCAGCAATCATACTCTGAGTCTTGACATCTCAGCTATTCCCTACGGACCCCCCAATTCCTCGCTAAAGAATTTTAAGCTAAATTTAACAAAATAGTTACTTAACTTGTATGTTTTTTCCTAGGTGGACTTATGACAGATAATTAATTCAATGTAGGATTGACATCATCTGAAATTCGGCAGTAAAAGCAACACACAAGAAAACATCTTGAGTTGTCAACTTACGGGACTCCACGTGTGTAAAGAAGTTGGCCAAAATGGCAGCGCTTATCAGCAAGACAGCAGTGCTTGTGGCTAAGGACATCTGCATCGCTTGTTTGTCTGTTTAATCAAGAAAATTAATTATAGCCGGTAAAATGTTTTTCTCACATAATATTAAAATGGTTCTTGCTTTTTAAAGTCGTTTTTATTGAATTTCAGTAGCTACAATGGAATTTTAATTTAAACAAAAACTGACATTCCTTTCTGTGAAAAATTTTATCTTAATTCAAACATTAATCTACCAGAGCATTCAATTTGTCGAATGGAATTCTTGAATTGATTATCTATGCATACAAATGACAACAAACATTTTTTTGATTCTCAAAAGAGTGCTTTACCTAAATACATGTAAAATTCACGAGTTGAAAAAATCAACTATAATTTTGTAGCTGAGTGAGTTCTTTCAGCTGGGCATGTAAAACTGTTTCTGCAGATAAAATTGTAAAAATTATTTTTAATATGACTAAATTTCGACTCACTTAGCTATCTAATTGTTTTTGCTAGCTCTCACTATCAGCTGATCCACCGCATCCTTGATGAGGCTGCGCGTATTGAGTTACGCGTTGCTCTAGCTAGTCTAGCTCTGTTTTGTCCTTAACGATGCAGGCATTTCATGAGATAGCCAATACGAGGTATTTTCATCGGTAGATGTGTTTCACTAACTTGTTGCTTCATCCATTTCCTCCAGGTCCGCACAAAGAACACTAGAAGTTACTCGCTACTAGTTACTATAGGAGTCAATTAGCTGTTGTGTTACTTCTCTTGGTTATATTTACTGGTACCGCCAAATTATTATTGCGTCAAGAAAAATGCCCCAGGATCCCATCTGAAGAATCAATTCCGATTATTATTACATACGGCTTAATTTAAATACCAAACACTTACATCTCGACTGTTTAGCCTGTGTCGTCTATCAAGTCTTGAACTGATTGCTTTTCCTGAACATTCAGGGGGCCTTCGACAAATGTCCTCTTCGAGGCCTTTGGCAGAGAGCTTAGAGTCCAGGGCTACCCACACTCACCTTGCTCAGAAATTGCACCTGTCCAGAGAGTGTCTGGTCTCAGACTTGGTCTCAGACTCTCAGAGTCGAAAACCACAGCGGTCATGTCTACCTACTATGGGTATTTTGTTATACTTTTTATTTGCGACTCAGTTGTCATAATTTGCCAGACTAATTTTCTTTTTACAGTTCTTTCTCGCAGTTAAGTTTCTCGCCCCAATCCTTACATCGTTAACTCATAAAATATATTTGCAATTCAACTCTTAAGTTTTCTTATAGTTTTACTACAAATTGGTCTGGTGAGGCGGCGAAAGATATTACCCGCATACTCAGTACTCACATAAGACGAATCCAATGACGGACAGTGCCAGCAACAGTTCCGCTCCTACATCACCTACAACCACGCAAGCCGCACCAAGTTCGGCCGCACCAGTGGTTACACCTGCATTAGGAAACGCCGCCGACACCGCTATAGTCTCCCTGGCCCACCTGAAGCTGCCAATCTTCTATCGCAACAACCCGGAAGCATGGTTCCTCACGCTGGAGGCCCAATTTATGCTCAACAGGGTGACCAACGAGACCGCCAAATTTTACCACCTAGTTTCTCATCTACCGGAAGATATCGCGGCCCTGCATTTGTCCGCTCAGACTCCCAAAACAGTACGAACAATTGAAGACAACGATAACATCAACTCAGCAGAAGTCCCAGCAGGAGAAGGTTTCGGAAGTATTGCAAGTCTCGGACCTCGGAGGAGACAAGCCATCAATTTTCATGCGCAAGCTCCGGAGCAAGATGGAGCAGTGCCGGATACAGCCCGACGAGGAACTCCTCAACGCCACGCTGATGCGCTGTCTACCCCAGGACCTTCGTATCGCACTTTTGGGATTCCAACAGCAGTCATCCCAGCAAATTTCCGAGATTGCTGACTCAATGTTGATCGTTAGAGGCCTTAGCTCTCCATCACCAGCGACGGTTTGCCCAATTCAGCAGACCGGTGCAGACCGGACACCCTAACAGCGTTCTGAGCAAGCTCCACAACGACATGCACCTGGTAAGCCCACTGGAACAGACCCATTTAAGCCTGGCCAACGCCCCGTCGTTTGCCGCTCACACCTCTACTATGGCCGCCATAGTCGTGTCGCCCCTGGTGCCAGTTTCCCAAGGACAGCTCGCTTCCGATCCGAGTGCCGCATCCTAATGAAAAAACGCCATCTCAGTCGCGTTCACCATCACCTTCTCGACAGCCAAAAAGCTAAGTCGCACTGCGACCGAGGTCGCGGTGCGCAGTGCCAAGATACCATCGACCACCTGTTTGGAGTTAGATGTTAAAATCAACAATACATACAGCAAGTTTCTTGTGGATACCGGAGCTTCGGTTTCCATTGTTCCACCTCACCTCGTTAACGTACTCGTTCAAGATACAAACGTTCGTTTAATTACTGCTACCGGAGCCGCCATACCAGTTTGCGGGTCGGTCCTACTGGATGTCTCAATCCACCGTTTGCGACGCGCTTCCAGTGGACCTTTCTCGTCGCCTCAGTGGTAAAACCCATCATTGGTTACGACTTCTTGGCTCACCATGGGTTAGTTGTCGATTGCCAGATTGTCGATTTGCCAGTTGTCGATTGCCAGCGCAAACACGTTCGAGACTCAGAAACAGGACTGTCCACTGTTACCTTGTCAATTTCAAATGTTCATTCTGCCCATTCACTGTGTCGGTAGAACTGCCACTCAACCTGGATTCTCGGACGAGTACGCTGTTTACAAAGTTTGCAGATTGTTTTTCTTTCGTTGAAGGCGGAGCCCTTCCGCCAGCTTCAGAGGTCAAGCACGACACTGTTCACCGGCTAGACACTGGTAGTGGACAACCGGTTCACTTGCGACCCCGGCAACTGCACCCTGCAAAACTGCAGGCTGTAAAGCAGGAGTTTCAGCAGCTAATCGATGCCGGCTACCTCAGACCATCCTCAAGCGCTTGGGCGTCACCCCTCCACATGGCACCAAGGGAGCTGGCTGGCGTCCGTGCGGTGACTATCGTGAACTGAACAAACCAACAAAGCCGGACAACTATCCGGTTCCACATATTCAAACCTTCACTCGGTACCTACACGGAAGCACTGTGTTTTCAAAGTTAGACCTTGTTCGCGCCTTTCATCAAATTCTAATCGCAGAAGAGGATATCTGAAAAACCGCTATCACCACATCGTTTAGATTGTTCGAGTACACATGCATGCCCTTCGGCCTGAGGAATGCAGCACAAACATTTAAACATTTCATCGACTCTGTTTTTCACGGACTGTCATTCGTTATCTCTTACATCGTTGATGTCCTGACATTCTCGAAGACTCGAGAGGACCACTACTCGCATTTAGAACAAGTTTTAGACCGCCTAAGAACACACGGACTGCAGGTTCACTTGAAGAAATGTGAATTCTTTCAGTCCGAGGTAGATTTACTTGGCCACCGCGTGACTCCTGAAGGAATAAGACCTCTCCAGAAGAAGATCCAAATAATCACTGACTGACCGACACCCACGGATTCGAACGCACTTCGGCGCTTCCTCGGCGTCGTCGGGTTCTACCACCGATTCGTTCCAAATTTCGCTGACTGCATCTATCCGCTGCAAGACTACAGTCAGCAGGAAACTTACAATGGACAGAGCAGCATCAGAAATCTTTCGAAAACATCAAACAAGTTCTCTCAGAGAGACTATTTCTGCATCATCCGGACCCAAACTGTACTGCGGGGAGATACCTGTACACTGATGCCTCAGCCGACTGTGTTGGTGCCGTTCTTCATCAAACCTCTTCAACCGGAACGTCACCTCTCGGCATGTTCAGCAAGAAGTTGTCGTCATCCCAAAGGACGTACATCACGTTCGACCGAGAACTACTCGCGGCGTACGAGCGTACCTGGCAGTGTTGCACTTCCGCAGCCTCATTGAAGGACGGATCGTGACCTTGTTCACCGATCATAAACCACTAGCTCAGGCCTTCCACGCCAATCGCACCACTACGTCAGATCGCAATCAGGACTACTTGACCGTTTTTTTCCGAGTACGTGGCAGATTTCCAGTACATTCGCGGTGCAGACAACGTAATAGCAGATGCCCTTTCTCGACTGCCTGACTTCCCAGTGAATAATCACGTGTCCAACATCGCAACAGACGCTGTAGTCGCTGCCCCATCAAGCCAATTCCCTGTTGATCTGCCCAGTATCGCTGAAGGACAACGACCGGAGTCGTTCTCACCGGCACGAAATATTCGATTGTATTCTCTGGACAAAGACGTCGTCGTTTGGTGTGAGACGTCAACGCTGTATCCTCGCCCGATCATTCCGCCGTCTCTCCGCGACGCCGTGATTGCTTCCTTCCATCGACTTGGTCATTTCGGCTACCGTAAAACAGCAAAACTGATCACAGAACGTTACTTTTGGCCCGGAATGTGCAAGTCCATCAAGACCTACTGCTGGAACTGCCAGGACTGCCAACGGAGTAAAGTAACTCGTCACACTGTCTCCCCGCAACAGGCCTTTGCACTACCATCAAATCGCTTTGAGGTGGTACACATCGATATTGTAGGACCACTCCCACCAGCTAATGCCACCACTTCGGCCACCAGTCTGCCCGCTACCTTCTCACGATGGTCGACCGCTCGACTGGCTGGCTAGAAGCTACACCACTGGAATCAATAACCGCGGAAGTAGTCGCCCATGCATTCGTCTCGTCCTGGGTCTCGCGCTACGGAGTGCCACTGTATGTAATCACTGATCGCGGGCGCCAGTTCGAATCAGAATTCTTTCACTCGGTCTCGTCATCAATTGGTTTTCATCGATTACGCACAACGACGTACCACCCTCAAACCAATGGCAAGTTCAAGCGAGCCCATCGCACCCTGAAGACGATGCTACGTCCTCGAGGCAATGATTGGCTGACAGACCTACCTGTGGCTCTTCTCGCGATGCACGTTGCACCTGACGATCAAGGAGTATCACCGTTCACCAGAGTTACCGGCGAGCTTCCGATGGTTCCGCGCGTTCTGACTTCCGAACCACTCGCCCCAACGGATATTCGGACGCGGCTGCAGGAACTGCTGACATAGCTACCGAGTCCACATGCGACGACGCACGAACCACGGAGCTACGTACCCAAGGACCTGAAAATGGCTGAATTCGTCTGGGTTCGGGTCGATCGTGTGCGGTCGCCGCTCGAGGGCCGTACTCAGGGCCGTATCGCGTGAAACAGCGAACCGACAAGTTCTTTGTTATTTTTCGCCAAAATGATTACATTTATTATTAACCTTTGTAACGTATAACGTCTTCTGACAGTTTTTCTCAATATTCTCTCTTTTTTTAATGTTCGATTTCTCATGTAGAATTTATTTCAACTGTCCTACCCGCTTCGTTTTGATCATATAAGCTATTCAACCATTTAAGACTTCGGTTACAGTCTGTTTTCTCCGAGCTCCGCAATTGGAGGGGGGAGTCGTATGGGTATTTTGTTGTACTTTTTATTTGCGACTCAGTTGTTATAATTTGCCATAGACTAATTTCCTTTTACAGTTCTTTCTCGCAGCTAAGTTTCTCGCCCCAATCCTTACATCGTTAAACTCATAAAATATATTTCCATTCAACTCTTAAGTTTTCTTGTAGTTTCACTACACTACCAACAAACTAGACTACTCTGGACCACGAAGCCCCTCGTACCCTCTATGGAAAGGAAATTTTCATGGAGAAGCAAGCAAGTCCGATGCCTGGACCTCACTCGCAAAGCCTGGACCACAGGTTTAACTGCAGGACCTCCACATCTAAACCATAGCCAAAAGCTCTCACTGTCCTGGCTGATCGAGTTAGCCCCGGCTTTTTCTCTACTGAAGTCTTTGAACTCCAAGAGAAGTCGTTGTACATCAGGGTCGTCGGTAGTCGGCAAATCAAACTCCTCGCAGATGAACTCAGGAACGAATGCGTCTTTGATTTCAACTGGATCGTCGGTGTCACCTTGAAATCTTGTGCTGCAGACTCGGCCGACATCTTGTAAAGATCCGGTGAAGTCCAGTAGCAGACCAAACGAGAGTAAATGAACAAAAATTGCCCACTGCTCCACCCACTGTGAGAGACAATTCGATTCGCCGCTTGATGCTACATGTAATTCGCTGCTTGTCTACTGAATGAAGCTGCACCATGGCTGTAGTTGCCTGTTATTTTGATTTTTAGTGAGATTTTGTAAAGATGCTGGACTCAACTAGTGAGCATCGCCTTCTGGTGCCATCAAAGAGCCTTGGTTGGACGGGCTAGATCAGTTGAAGCAGCCTTTGGCGTATCCCGCACTAGTTTTAATATTGTACGCAGACACTAAGACACTAAGTGCACTTAAGTCACTAGTGCACTAAGCCAGACACTAAGACACTAAGTGCACTAAGTCACTAGTGCACTAAGCCAGACACTAAGACACTAGGTGCACTAAGTCACTAGTGCACTAAGCCAGACACTAAGACACTAAGTGCACTTAAGTCACTAGTGCACTAAGCCAGACACTAAGACACTAGGTGCACTAAGTCACTAGTGCACTAAGCCAGACACTAAGACACTAAGTGCACTAAGTCACTAGTGCACTAAGCCAGACACTAAGACACTAAGTGCACTAAGTCACTAGTGCACTAAGCCAGACACTAAGACACTAGGTGCACTAAGTCACTAGTGCACTAAGCCAGACACTAAGACACTAAGTGCACTAAGTCACTAGTGCACTAAGCCAGACACTAAGACACTAAGTGCACTTAAGTCACTAGTGCACTAAGCCAGACATTAAGACACTAAGTGCACTAAGACAGGAAGCAGACAACGAAGACACGAGCCCTCAAAAGATCCGTATTCATCGAGCCAACCAGAGCTCACAGACTTCCAGCAAATCGCAAAGGCTGACAATCACCAGCATCTTATAAAGTCGTAATTCACGGTCGCTC